>CM076581.1:176986060-177150524 GCA_034641835.2 Pinus albicaulis | reverse complement strand
ACAACAATAGATGATTACCAATTTTGTCAAAGGAGTGGTTTACCGTTCTAGTCACCCTCCTTATCATATCATAATTGTTTCTTCCATGTCAAGGATATCCTTCTCCATAGTTTCCCAAGTTCTTGTTCTTGACAATGATGTCTATATAGCTAAGACAATTTTAGGTCTCTTTTTATCCTTGTGTCATCCAACTCCCAAGGTCTACACCAAGTTTGATTACCCAGAATTCAATTCATTCTTGGATGATAGAGTTTTAAGAAATAAGTCCTTTCGATACCAAGACTATATGGTCCACCTATTCATCCATCAATAACACTCTCATCTAAAGTACCTGGAACCTAGAATGGTAGATGAGTATAATGCAATGTTATCAGTCTATGAGTGGTTACCAATGGTTCAAAAGCCAGAAAACAACTAGGGTTTCTTCATGTATATTTCCTCTTTTATGTCAATTTTGTATACTCTTCTTCACAATCATCAAATTCCTAAAGCCCTCCTTTACTTAGGGAAAAGATAAAATTCATCCTAGATACTAGAGTCGATGATTGGTAACTTTTCAAGGACTACACAGTCATCACAATTTATGGGTTTGAAGGTAAACCGTACCAACTACAAAAAATCTTGTCTCATTGCATTTTTTCTATAGAGTACATCAAGTAGATATTTTCCAGTGATAATGTGCACTTTACTTCAAGGAAGGAATCAAACACTTTCCACCTTAATCACAAGGTGGGACCTTTTTGTGTCGATTCAAGAAATGATATAGAGATCGTGGTAGAGATATTGGAGGGTTTCAACTTCCCATAAGTTTGAGCTTGGAAGTATGATCCACACAATATCATTTATGAATCAAGAAAATATAAGGATTTTGAAAAACACAAACATGATCTGAATCCCACAATAGAATATTGTGCAAAAAAATCTAATTGGAAATAATTCATAGCCATCCTACATCCAGCTGAGTCATATTTTTCTCACCTTACTGGTACGAAAATGATGCACTTCATAACCTATGGAGGTTGATGAAGTAGAGGATCCAAGCACAAAGAAATTTAGGATATGTAAAGCAATGAGGGATGATTATGATGAAGATGATAAGGATATGGAGTCATATTCAGTTGTAAACTCCATCAAATAAATCACTTATCATGGTGACAGTTATAAAATAGTCAGTTGGAACTCCGTCAAAGAAATCACTTACCATGGTGATTGTTATCCTTGATAACAACTAGGTTTGTCTAGGTTGGTATCAGGTAAGTTAGCTTGGTTCTTTTGGATGAAATAAGGTCATGAATTTCATTAAATTTCAAAAATTGTAAATAGTTTAAGGGGTCTAAATAGTCATTGTTCATGCAATAAAGGTCTTATCAAGGTAAATTAAAAAAAAATATGATTGCATGGGTAATAAAGGTCATTTTGTGACACTTGAAAACTTCCTCTGGTTTTTGTAGCATAATTAGTGTAAAACAGTCTTATTGCACTATGGAAGTGCCTGACAGTTCCATAGCGAATTTGAACTCCCGAGTACTGGCAACGCTACAAATTTTGTTTTTTTTGCTAACGGTGGGATAAAATGTGTGTTGTCATAATTTCATTGGTCAGTGCACACTTTTTCATCATGGTACTATTCAGTTATGTGTCATCATATGTCATGTGCATGTGTGGTAATCATTATTCCTCACATCATTTCATTTTTCCCACTCATTCCTCTTTCCTAATTTAGTTTGATCCCTAATTCGAAAAGCAGCACCTTACCTTCATCCTTGTAAGTTGTTTGAACACTTTTTCTAGTAGTCTAGAGTCTTGATTTTTGTCTAGTAGATATCTTAGTATAGGTTTTACATGTGTCAAGGGAGGTGCTTTCTATCTCAAACAATTATGCAGATGTCAAAGAAGAAGTTGACCAACACCGTGTTTGAAATTATGGCTTCACATAAAAATACAAACAAGGGTGGAACTGTGGTCAGGTATGAGGCTAATTGCATAAGACCTTAGCTTCTCATGAGCTTTTTCCAATGCATGTTGCATGTAGTTCTGTCAGAAACTGCAAGGGTATCATGCACAGGTATGTAAACAATTTGCTGTAAAATTCATTGGTACAGGTTTGAAGGTCCGAATCCTTAATTTTGTTGTGTCTCCTAACACAATTGCATAGGAAACCGAGATTCCAAGGTCTGGAGAGGAGTGGTTTAAATCAATAAAGTTTAAGCTTCAAAACTATGATGAGTTTCTAAAGGAGGAGCACATATGCATAGACATGAGCTCAGGCATCTCCAGGACTTTCCTCAAGGATAATTATTCAAAACTTCTAATGGTGATTCAGAAATACTTTACTTGTGAAGGTAGATTTCACATGATCTATCAATAACAATTCAGATTGTTTCTTTAATTCACATGTAAACAACCTCTAGATTTACCATTTTCTCTGTTTGGGAGTTTATGAAAAATGGCTGATAAGGTTCAAGCTAAACCTTAAAGCAATGACACTTCTATTTTTCACCATGGTTTTATAAAATTGTTAGTTATGGAGGAGTTAAATAAGTTAAACAGGTATTGGCTCAATTTTCTGTTCTTGAGTGGGTATGAGGTGGATGTCCTCACTCCTAGAAAGACATCTAGATCAAAATAAAATACTCCAAAGAAAGATAAAGACTCTAGGGCTGAAACAGAGGTTGAAAATGAGGTGGAAGTGTGGACAGAGGTGCAGCCCATGGTGGAGCCTATGGAGGTATAAATTGATCAATTGTAGGAGACAGTGGCGCCTCAACAAACCCCTATCAGAAATAAATTCAAAACTGGTATAAGAACCCATAGAAGGATCACTAGATGTCACACAGAGGGGAAATGAAAGCTAGAAGATATCTTCCAGGAAATTGACATTGAGGAATCTCTTGTTGCGAAACCTGTAGAAGTTAAAGGAAAAAAAACCAAGACAAAGAGTCTTAAAGCTAAGAAACTGGAATTTTCCAAAGAAGACTCGGGTTTTGTTTTTAAACCTAGGAATTCACTCACTAGGTCATAATTATCAAAGAGAGAAAAGTTTGATAAGTTGTATAAGGAACCAAAAAAGGAGAAAAAACCAACAAGGGAATACATAATAGAGTTATCTCCGACAGAGGCAGAGGTGAGCAGGGCAAGGAAGGGCAAGGAAAATTTTCAAGAAAATATGAAGTAGAGTTTTTAAAAGAACAACTTAAGGAAGCTAGAGAATAGATTTTGGAAACTAAGTTAGAGTTAGCAAACTTCCATCAACAGAGGCAGGATCTCACAGACTTTAAAAAAGAAGAGAGAAAACAGATATATTTTTATGATGAGGTTGTCGATGTGTCAAGGAATATATTGAAGAGAATAATCACTGTGCACCTAATGACGAAACATCTCTTCAGGAGGAACATATGGTTGCAATTATAAAGAAGGAAGTTACAAAGGCAATTCATAGAATTGGAAATACAAATGGATATGGTGCAAGCAGAGTTGAAGAAAAAAGGTTTAAAGTTGATTGTGATGGAAGATGACCCTGCTGATCCTTGAAATATCGTAAGAAACACCTTTTTTTGGCCACTTTTTGTCTTATGATATCATATCAATTAATTTACAGGGTTTCAAGATTTTTTTTGGAGTTAGGGAGAAAAAATGCAAAAATTTGGTGAAATTAGGCAAGTTCGTAGTGAGCTCCAGCGTTGAAGCTATGTTTTCGCTACAAACTCGCTGTAGAATTTTTTGAAGAAAAAATTCCCAAAAAATATCATGTCAGGGGTAAATGAAGGAATGTGTTTGCCTTATTATACCCAATGAAGATCCTCTCACAGGAAAAAAAGTCAAAAAAGTTGTAGAAGGTGGTGTTAAGAAATTGCTACGAAAACTACGCTACGAACTTGCCTATTTTTTCCAGCGTTCTAAAGTTTTGGTATTTATGATGCATTCAATTCATTTCACGAAGAGGATGAGTCATAAAAAGAGATTGTGAAGTGTCATTGGAACATATGTTGATGAAGATAACTCAACAATACACTTCATAGGATTGATATGGCTGACAACACGCCACTTTTTCCACCTCACCAATGGACAACTCATCATCAAATTTGGTATATCAGAACATGAAATCTAGTATGACAGTTTACCACTTGAACATGGTTGTTTTCCTCCTAAACAAGGTTTTTTGGTTCGATAGCCATCATTAACATGGGTTATGAAAGGTTCTTGTTGATGCAGTTAATAGTGATAGAGTATTTTTTTACTGCAAACTCCCTCAAACAGTATCTCTATTTTTTCTCAATGTGATAAATAAATTTTTGGATTATATCTCTATATCATGTTCGAGAGTCTAGCCGAGGTGGGAGACCTATGTAAAATGGATTTCACTCTATAAATAGTGAAGTTTTATAATTAGAGGGGGTTGATGGATGTAATGACCAGAGATAATATGTAATTTGTTTTCACTAAGTTAATACACAACTACAAAAGTATTTTTTCATACTTGAGATTCTGATTGAGCTTTTATGTGTTTGTGTCCATTTATCTTTTGAACATTCATTCATCTTGCTTATACATGATTACTTGGAATTCATAAAATTTTATGCCCTAACTTCCTTGATGTATTATGTTTGTTGTTAGAGTTATTTTGTAAAAGCTCACATGCCTCAATTTCCATGAATGATACTTATTTGTAATTGAATTCACATGCTGACTCCATGCCCAATGGTAGTCCCCACTCATCTTGATTTGAAATACATCTAAAATAATACTGAAGTAGAACTGAATATTTTCCAACAGTGAATTGATTGTTAACATGATCGCTTAGTGTGGAATACTTAAGGAAATAAATTGATTTTATGACATAAACCAGAACTTAAGAAGCATATTAAACATGAATTTGCAGCAAATAATAGAGACATAAGACAACAAACACATATTACAGAGTTTTTCCCTTGTGGACTATGTCTCCGGGTCTGCTTTCAAGATGGGCATATTTTTATTAAGGATTGATCCAAGGAAGTATTTACACAGAAATACACCAGATTGAACGTGCTCACAGGAACCTCTAGTCTCTGTCAACAGAAATATCTCTCTCCTAGATTTCCAATGCTTGTCTCAGTTCCCAATTCTGCCTCCAGAAGAGCAAGTTACACTTGAAAGAAAAATTTTCTCTCTTTTCATAATTCTGAATACAAGTCTTCGAAAACGCTCTTTTTTTTCATCATGAGCAATAGGTGAAATATATAGTTACATGCCCGATTCAGGTCAAACCCCTTGGGCCAAACATAACATATGGTTGAGTGAATTAAATGTGATTAGGTGGAAAAAAACACCTCTCGGTCTTATGAAAGTATAACACCTTAGGATAACGATTACATGGTGTTAAAATAACATAGTGCCCATAACAAATAAAAACCCAAATTATGACTTTGGACTAAAATTAACCCTGGCGGTTTGCAAACGACATAGCGGTTGGATGATAAGTTGACATGTGATAGGCTACTTCAAGTGTTCTAACTATTGACTACCACATCGGTGGTCAGGCTCTGGTGGTTATGCTGACGGTTCTGTTGCAATTGGCCTATGGACTATTCACATGCCAGTTTGCTGTGGTGGTCACTCCTTCCGCGCGGTCAAGCTTCGCGGTTAGACTGTTTATGATATGGTGTATAACATAGTTTTTAACCATAGTCTGAAAGGTCCTTATAACATTGCGCCATATGGTTTATAACTTAGGCTTATGACTTAGTACCATAAAATTTGTGCTAGGATTAATGAATTTGGTTTTAAAACACCATTATGACCTAGTTCCTTTAGTTTAGGTTTCACTTAGCATAGGTTTAGGACTTAGGTTTTTTTCACCATAGGATTTATAACCATAGTTACATAATGACATCATGAGATCTTTCCACCCTTTAACACATACACCATAAATTATGAAGACTTAACCATGAAGTAACCAACAACAGACATTGCACCATGTACCAAATTGAAGACTCCTTCTCATCGAATCACTAAAGAAACTGAAGACTATACTAGATCCTTGTCGATCTGAAATATGTAAGATCCTCCTAGATCAATCCTCTCCACTTGAAAGCTTTTGGAACAATAAAAGTTTGATTTAAGTAGATATTAGGTGAGGGTACAACTCCCTCACTCTTTCGATCTCCGTCCACTTCTTGGCTCGATTTTAAGCATGTTGAACATAAGGTAAATATTCATCCCACAACTTAGGATGATTATTGTAGTAACCTCAGAGAATATGTATCACTATCATGTTCACCACTTTTGTCTATCCTTCGATATGTGGATGAAAGGTTGTGCTCTTCTTCAGCTTTGTGTCCATGAGTCCCCACAAAGTGGACCAAAACTCTCCTACAAAGCGAGTGTCACCGTCGGAAATGATGGAAGTAGGTAACCCAAAATGAACCCATACCTATTGAAAGAACATCTGTGTAGTTTGTTCAACAATCACTTGATTTTTGCATGGAAAAATAATGCACATCTTTATGAAATGATCAACCACGACATACAGCTAATCTTTCCCTCTCCTGGACATAGGAACTCCTCCAACAAAGTCCATGGAAATGTTGTCCCATGGTCGCGAAGGAATTGGAAGTGTCATATACAAGCCAATATTTCGATTGATTGGTTTGCTTGTCAAACACATAACACATCCTTTAATGTACTTAACGATTGTTTCATACATACGAGGCCAGTAACAATACCTTTGAATTTGCACCATTGTCTTTCTTATGCCAAAATGTCCTGAAATGAGAGAACAATGTGCTTCCCGAATAACATTCGCCCTTTCTGTCTGTGGTATTCACAACTTACCCAGATGATATTACAACCTATCATGAACATGAAAATTGACTTCTTCCACATGAGTACCATGAGTTACTGATTCATAAATATCTTTGAAATCATCATCTGTACTATATTTTTCTAAATAACTTTCATGTTTTAATTAAAGAACTATTCTGCAGCACTACTGAAGCATTCAAAGATGGTCTAGACAACATATCAACTACTTTGTTTGTTACACCTTTCTTGTACTTAATTACTAAGTGAAATTGTTGAAGAAATCCCATCCATATGTAATGGTGAGATTGTTGTAACTTAGTCTGAGACTGAAGGTACTGAAGCAGCTAATGATCTATGTGAATCACTGTTTCCTTACCCATTAAGTAGTGTTTCCATTTCTTAACACTTTCAACCAAAGCAAACAATTCTTTATCATATGTCAGATAATTTGAAACTGTCTTAGAAAAATTTTCTGAATGATAACAAATAGGTTTCCCTTCTTGAAGTAAAACTGCACCCATTGCATAACCACTAGCATATGTTTCAATTTCGGATGGTTGTTGAAGGTCTGGTAAAGCTAATATTGGTGTTGTGACAATTTTATTCTTAAGTGTATGAAAATACTTTTGTTGTTTCCCTCCCAACTGAAATGAAACTTTAGAACTTGTTAAAGCATGTAACGGTGATGCAATAAAAGAAAACTCAGAAAATAATTTTCTCCAATATTGAACTCCACCTAAAAAACTCCTAACTTTGGTCACATTCTGTGGTCTTGGCCACTTAACAATCACAACAATTTTAGCTGGATCTATTTTCAAATGACCACCTCCAACTATTTAGCCAAGATACATCAGTGAAGTTTTCCCAAACTCACATTTGGACAGTTTAAGGTACAACTTTTTCCTTTGCAATACTTCAAAGACTTGTTTAACATGCCTAACATGCTCTTCCATACTGGAACTAAAAATCAAGATAACCTATAAGTAGGTTATGAAAAATTTATGAATGTATGGATGGAATACATCATTCATAACCCGCATGAAAGTTGCTGGATAATAACACAAACCAAAAGGCACCACTAACCATTCAAATAGCCCCTGCCTAGTCTTAAATGTAGTTTTCCAGATGTCATTTTCTGCAATGCGAATTTGATGATACCCACAAGGAAAATCCAAATTAGTGAAATAGACATGATTTTTCAACTATTCAAGTAAATCATCTATCCTAGGAAGAGGATACCTATTTTTTATTGTAATTTTATTTAAGGCCCTAAAGTCAACACACATTCTCCATGTCTTGTCTTTCTTAGGAACCAAAATTATGGGTGAACCACATGGAGATGAATTGGGTCAACTTAATCCTTTTTCAACCATCTCTTGCATTTGTTTCTTTATTTCTTTGTTCTCTATGACTGACATGAGATACATTCCGACATTAGGAATAGGGGCATCAAACATCAATTGTATCTCATGTTGTATTTTGTTTAGGAGGAAGATGTTTTAGTTCTTTAAATATACTTTGAAAATAATCTACCACTTTAACCAAGCTATCTTTAAACTGAGATTCAAAACCTGAAAAAGCATCAACATGATCCTTATGTTGTTCTTTTACAGCCATGAGTACATATCTTTTACTTGAACTTATTAGCTTCTTCACCTGATTAGTAGTAACTAAATCCAAGTGTGTTTTTATTTTATGTGCCCTAACAATGTATTCAATCCCATCTTTCTTAAGATGATATTTATGCTCTTTCCTATGAAACACAGCATCACGATCATAAATATAAGGGCTTCCTAGCACTATTCCACATATGTCTAACGTAATCACATCTAAATCCACTTCATCAATGTAATTAGCTATGATGGAAAATTTTAAACAATGTTGCTTTGTGACATTAATCTGAGTCTTTTCTTTTAGCCAACCTAATGGGTATGGTCTTGGATGATTTTGTGTCTCCAAACCCAATTTCTTAACTAATTCTTCAGATATTAAATTTGGTTGTGATTCACTGTCAAACAATGTGTCTATTTTTGTGTGCTTATAATTTACCCTTATGTGAAATAATTCAACTCTTTTATCCTCATCCATATGATTTATGTTTGAAGAAGATGGAGAAGTACTAGAACTTAAAGTAGCATCAAAACTTTTACCTTTCGAAACCATTGCGGTTATTTTCCTTTCATCACCTGAGTCGGAACCCAAATCTCATTGGATTGATGTATTAGGTTTATTTTCACATTTATTTTTTTGGAACTTCTTTGGATTGAGTTCTGGATGAAGTTTCCAACATTTGGCTTCATCATGTTTGATTCTCTGGTAGTGAGAAAAAGTAGTTCTTTAACTTTCCTTCTGAGCTGTCATTGTTTTCTTTCCCTTCGAACTGCTCTTCCTCTTACTATCTTTCGAATCCTTGATTTCCAACTATTTGGATGCTTTCTGTGAAAACTTGAACGATTTGACACCTAATTCAATATTTATGGCTTGAACACACACTTCATCAAAGTCATTAGGTTTAAACATTAATAATGTATGTTGTAAATAATAATTTAAACTGCCAATGTACTTTAATAATTTTTTACGTGTATCCAATGGAATACCAAGCACCAAAGCTTTCTTCCTGAACTCTTGAGTATACTCCTGAACATTCTTCCCTTTACCTTGCCTCAAATTCTGTCATCCATAACAGCTTGCTGCATGTATCCCAAATGATAGAATTTTTTTTCTGAGAACTTTTAAAAAATTAGACCATGAAGAGATGTATTTACCTTTCCACTTTAAATCTACTTGAGTTTTACTTTAACACTAGATTAAAGTTGTTCCCCCCATTCTAAGTGTAGCTAACTGGATTTTTTTTCTTTCATCAGAAATATTCTAAATTCTACATTACACTTCTAACTGTTTAATCCATTTATCTAACTTCGTCGGATTATTTCACCATCATAAATAGGTAGTTCAAATTTCACATCTAGTTTCAAAAGAGATGATTTCTGAGGTTTCTTTTCTGTTTCAGAATATGAACTAGAAGAAGAAAATGATGATGATGAAGATGATGGAGATGATGGAGGATAAGGAGGTTTATTTTCTTTTCCTTTTCCCTTTTCCTTATTCAATGCCTTCGAAGATGAAGCTACGTGTAACATCTCTCACCTTCTTCTATTAATAGATTTCTTCCAACATCTGCTGCATTTTCAAAAACATTTTCTTAATATGGTCATCGCCCATTACCTTCACTTCAGGAGTTTCACCTGTATCGGATCCTCCCATTGTCGATTGTTGAGTGAATTTCCGCTTTCCAACTTATGTGTCCATCTCCTCAAGTGTTCCTTCTCCATGTCGCAATATGGACCTTGCTAACATTCACTGGAAAAATCCTACAAAACACAACCTGCTCTGATACCAAAATATATGATCTAAAATATATCTGAAATAATACTGAGGTAGAACTGAATATTTTCCAATAGTGAATTGATTGTTAACTCGATCACTTAGTTTGGAATACTGAAGGAAATAATTTGATTTTATGACTTAAAACATAACTTAATAATCATATTAAACATGAATTTTCAACAAAGAACAAATATAGATGACAACAAACATTGATTATAGAGTTCATCCCTGGTGGACTACGTCTCTGGGTCCACTTTCAAGATGGGCATTCATTTTATTAAGGATTGATCCAAGGAATTATTTACACAGAAATACACTAGACTGAATGTGATCGGAATCGCCTCTGGTCTCTATCAACATAAATCTCTCTCTCCTAGCTTTCCAATGCTTGTGTTGGTTCCCAATTCCACCTCTGGACAACCAAGTTACACCTGAAATAATAACTGTCTCTCTTTTCAGAATTCGTGATTAGGTGGAAAACATGCCTCTCGGTATTATGAAAGTATAACACCTTAGGATAAGTTTTACATGGTTTTAAAAATAACATAGTACCCATAACGAATAAAAACCCAAAATATGGCTTTGGACTAAAATTAACCCTAGCGGTTTGCAAACGGCCGAGCGGTCAGATGATCAGTTGACATGTGACAGGCGGCTTCCAACGATCTAACTTTTGACTGCCACATCGGTAGTCAGGCTCTAGCAGTTCTGTTAACAGTTTTGTTGCAGTCGACCTGTGGACTGTTCACATGCCATTTTGTTGCAGCGGTCACTCCTTCCGTGCGGTCAAGCTCCGCAGTTAGGCTGTTTATGATATGGTGTATAACATAGTTTTTAACCATAACATTGCGCCATATGGTTTATAACTTAGGTTTATGACTTAGGATCATAAAATTTGAGCTAGGATTAATGACTTAGGTTTTAAAACACCATTACATAGTCTTTTCACTTAGTTCCTTTAGCTTAGGTTCCACTTAACATAGGTTTAGGAATTAGGTTTTTTTCATCATAGGATTTCTAACCATAGTTACATAATGACATCATGAGATCTTTCCACCCTTTAACACATACACTATAAATGATGAATACTTAACCATGAATTAACCAAAAATGAAAATTGCACCATGTACCAAATTGAAGATTATTCATCGAATCACTGAAGAAACTGAAGACTATTTTAGATCCGTGTCGATCTGAAATATGTAATATCCTCTATTAGGTCTCTGTAATTTGCAAGATTGGAAAATACAAACTGCAAAGCCTACAGACGAACCACTTTGGGATTCTAGGATCTAGCCCTATTGAATCCAGAGAGGGATCTCTCTATAATTGCAAAGATTGATTTATCTTTTAAGGCTTTTGGTGCGATATTAGGCTAGTTATTAAGAACAAGGGTTTTTTTTGGTTTTGGTTGGGCAAGGATATGATGAAGGTGAAAGAAGTCTATATGAAGGGTGAAGGTGTAAATAAGTGGGAGAATGGTTCAGCTAATAAGATAGACAAGAAGCATCTTTAATCCATTGGGCTATGGAGTCATAAGAGGGTTTAATTGAAATAGCAAGGTTCAAGAGTGGTCCATGGGGCAATTCATCTATGTCAAAGGATCTCTTTAAGTTGATTTTATGGAATGGAACAATAAGAAATGGAGTGAGGGAAATCAAACAGATGAAGAAAAAAGAGCATCCTAAGATCAAGTAAGTACTTTGAAACTATCCTGCTTTTGGCATGCACTTAAGAAGAGACACAAAAGTAATATAAGATCAGGTAAGTACTTTGAAACTATCCTGCTTTTGATATACTTTCAATAGAAAAAATTTAAAACACTTAGAATAGCTTAAGATCAAGTAAAGACTTTTAACTTAACCCGCTTTCAGCATATTCAAAAGGAAAACATTCATGATAAGCATAAAAGTAGTCTAAGATCAGGTAAGTACTTTGAAACTAGCCTGCTTTTAACATACTCTTAGGGAAACTTTCAAACAACCTTTGGAGAAAGAACTAGAAGACAGGGAAAACCATAGACTTTCCTAGTTTAACTCTACTTAGCATGTAATGAAAATATCATTCAAGAACAATGTTTAAATTTTAGACAGTAAGACATGGGATCACCAACATTCCTTAACTGCTTGGACTGTATTAAATCATTCTTAAATACAAAATTGGAGGAAAACATAAAGAAAAAGCTTATCATTGAGAGTAGGGTACTTGTAAGAGTAAATCTTAGCTCTATATTTGTTGTTCTTTATCAGAGGAAAGTGTACAGAATGGAAACATAAATAAAAATAACAATTACAGTGAGAAACACATCACCATTGACATAGACCAGGATCCCATAAATCAACTCTTTTTATTTGATGTTCAAAACAGTTACAATAATCAAGTCCAGTGGGTTTCTACAGCTTCAAACTTCTAGTCTTAGCTTATGTGTCTTTGATTACAAACAGGGCTTCAGGAGCTTTAGAAAACTATTTACATGCAACAGATATCCAGAGACCAACCTCTATACAATCTTCTATAGTAGTATTTATAGAAGAAATGAGGAGGTGGAGTGTGAGAAGGGTCTTATTGTTCAATTAATGCGAACTGTGTTCTTCTTGGCCTTTGAGGGGCTCAACAAAGAAGTTTTCTGATATTTTCTCTGTATTAATTAATTTTCATTAAGTATTTAGCCACTGATCCAGGTGGATATTGGTGGTCACCCGCCTATTCCACTTGGGGCTCCACCATTGTTTATTTCAGTTTTTCAGTTTCGGCACAGTTTACTATTTTTAGCAGTTTTTCGGGTCCTAAACTTCCGGAGCCGTTTTGAGGCCCTAAACGACGTTTTTTGGGAAAACGGAGGGCAACATGGGTCCATGGACCATGTTGCCCATTCCAAATTTGTATTCCTCGGATAGATCTTTCTAACGAGGTATGGTACGCGTCAAACGGAGATCGTATGCCAAAGTTACGCCCCTGGGAAGTTGAAACACCAATTTACCCAAATAGGGCCCATAGTTTTGGCGCTTCATCTCCTAGGGTTAGGGTTTTGGCTGTTTAGGATTTCCCATTGTTTCTAAATAATAAATAGGCCCTCGAGCCTCATTGTAACTTAGTTCAGAGGCCTGTAGCCGCCACATCTCTTCTCAGAGATAGCTACCAGCGCCCTAGCTAGTTTTATTTCCATTCTGTCTGTAAGCAAATTTCAGTTCTTTGATATTAATGAAATGAAGTGTTATTTCCGCTGCATCTCTGTATTTATGGTTATGTGTTTATTCTGTTGCGTTCCTGCATAAATCCGGATCAGTAGTATCAGAGCGGTCTGCTTTTTCTCGATCCTTCTTTGCATGTCCCCAACGAGGTCGGGGTATAAGGAGCTAGGGCTTGATCTGGTGGAACCTTTGCAAGATCAGCCTCGCAAACCTCGACGGATGCCCATGGGGGACGAAAAGAAAGATGAGGGAGCATGAGATCCTATCAAAATATTGCTCGAGGAGGCCCTCGAAAAACAAAGGAACGCGATGATGGATAGCTTTGCTCAGATCCTTCAACGGCTGCCCACCGGCGGCGCATCTGCATCCAGTAGCCACTCTGGAGTTGCGACTCCCTTTAAGGTACAAGTAAATTTTGACATTCCCTTATTTGAGGGTCAAATAGACGCGATCTGGTAAATAAAGTTGAATCTGTTAGAAGGATATTTCTCGGTTCATGACTTTTCAGACCAGGAGAAGATTATTTTTGCACTCCTCAAAGCTACCCCACATGTTAAGGACTGGTGGGAAACCTACTCTGAGAACAAGGACCAGACAGAACCCTCTCTGTTCTCGGCCGTACCAACTTGGAATTCTTTCGGGGCAGCGAGTCAGGCAGTACTGTCTGTGGGGAGCTATGAGGACAAAACACGATCAATGGATATGTTGCGACAAAAACGGGATCAAGATGTGCATAGGGTGACGAATGCATTTCCCGCCTTACTGCTTTATGAAGTTGGGTATCAAAGATTCGAGGAAGAAACATACGAATTGCTAAAGTATCATGAGTGTACGCCTAAATATGCATTCAGGAGGAAATAGAGTTCCTCGACATCTCCTCGCTTGGTACGGCATACCGGTATGCTGCCAAGATTGAGCAGAAATTCAAACAGAAGAAGCGAAACTTTGGATCTGCGAATCAAAAGCAAGAGAAAGGTGCTTCCAAACCGCATAACAAAGGATAGAGCCACGGCATGGCAGCTAAAGACAACCTGTCAAATCCACAAGAAAAGAACAGCACCGCAAAGCCAAAGAAAGACACGGGAAAGTGGTGTGAGTTCCATAAGAGCTCCACTCACAACACAAGTGAGTGTCGGGCCAAGCAATCGCTAGTGGCCGAGATGAGGGCTTCTGAGTCAGATGCATGCTCTGACTCCGAATCAGAACCTGAAAAGGCGAATGAAAAAGGGAAACAGATTATTGATGCGGAGCCCAACGCCACTGTTGCCACTGCAAAGATCCAAAAGGAAGAACCGGAAGATCCAGAGGAGGAGGAACGTCTCTTCCACTCCGAGATGTGGGTAAAGGGCTCCCCGGTACAGTTCATTGTCGACAATGGGAGCCAAAAGAACCTCATTTCAGCAGACGCCGTGAAGCGGTTGGGCTTGCCGACCACGGCTCACCCACATCCATACACCATCGGGTGGCTTCACCAAGGACGAGATCTCCGCGTCAGCCGGCAGTGTCGCCTTCCCTATAGCATCAAGCCCTTCACGGATGAGGTACTATGTGACGTTGCTCCTATTGATGTTTCTGATGTATTATTAGGACAACCATACTTGTGGAAGCATCATGTTGTGTATGAGTCTCGGCCTCGTGCTGTTATTGTTACTTTGGGAAATAAGTTGTACAGGATACCAGAGGTACCACCTCCTGCCGCTATCTCTTTGGTTACTGCAAAACAATGCAGTAAGCTCATTTCCCAAACCAGGAAATTCATTTTCCGGATGATCCGCCCCCAGGGAAAGAAGAAGAGCGTGGCCACGACCTCCAGACAGGGCTCCTCTGCACAACAACAACAAATGGATAAGGTTGTGGAGGAGTACGGGGACATATTCACCTCACCCACAGGGGTTCCTCGCAACATCGGTCAAGCACCCGTTGATCGACCCCTGGAGTACGCCGCTACCTAATGGACCGATCTATGAGCGCTCTGTTCTGGAGAATGGTGAAATCAAGAGGCAGATTCAGGAGCTGTTGCAGAAAGGTCACATCAGACCAAGTTCATCGCCCTGTGGGAGCCCGATCGTGTTGGTACAGAAGAAGGATGGGACGTGGAGACTCTGTATTGACTATCGGGCACTGAACAAGATCACTGTCCGGAATAGGTACCCAATCCCACGGATTGATGACCTTCTGGATCAACTCAAAGGTGAAAAATATTTCAGCAAGATCGACCTGAAGTCTGGGTATCACCAGGTACCAATTGAACCCTCCGATGTGTGGAAGACTGCCTTCAAAGCCAAGGAAGGCCTTTTCGAATAGCTGGTCATGCCTTTCGGGTTGACGAATGCTCCCGCCACCTTCATGAGGATGATGGATGACATCTTGCGGCCATTCACCAACTCATTTGTAGTGGTGTACTTGGATGATATTATGATCTTCAGCTAGACTTGGGAAGAGCACCTTCACCACATCCGACAAGTCCTCCAAACACTGCGGCAACACAAGTTGTGTGCCAATTTGGAGAAGTGCACTTTTGGCATGACCCAGGTTCAATATCTGGGATACATTATTGATGAAAGGGGGGTGCATGTGGATCCGGCCAAGATCCAAGTCATTCGGGATTGGCTAGCCCCAACCACTATAACAGAGCTTCGCAGCTTTCTGGGTCTTGCTAATTTCTATCGGAGGTTCGTGTTGGGATTCTCTCATATCACTTGGCCCTTGAGTCAAGTCACCAAGGGAGGAGCGAGAGCAAATTTTTTTGGTCGGAACCTCAACAGAAGGCGTTCACAGAACTGAAAAACCGCCTCTGTTCTGCCCCAGTGCTCACTTTACCAGACTTGCAACAGCCATTTGAGATCGAGACAGATGCCTCTGACTATGCTATTGGGGCAGTTCTTACTCAACATGGACATCCAGTGGCATATCACAGTGAGACATTGTCTGAGACAGTTCGCAAGTATCCCACCTATGACAAAGAAATGTATTCCATTGTGCAAGCCTGTCGACAATGGAAGCATTACATTTGGGGGAAGGAAACAATCATCCACACAGACCACCGGCCCCTGCAGTTCATACAGACACAAGGGAAGTTGCAGAATGATCGCCATCAGAAGTGGTCCACATATCTGCAACATTTTCATTTGAACATCAAGTACAAGAAGGGTAGCACCAATAATGTTGCAGACTGCCTCAGCCGACCACCGATCGTGGCGCTCACCACCGTGCTCAACTCTTGTGGGCACGAGACTTCTGATTGGCCGCTTCTCTATGAGAGTGACCCAGAATTCGGCACAAGGCACTGCGGGGGTACCGCAAGATACAGAATTTTCACCTCCAAGATGCTTTTATGTCACCGGGACACCTTTGTGTTCCTTCAAGTGAGCGATGCAGATATAGGAAGCACACTACGATCCAAGTCATTTGGGCATTTACCGGGGTCGAGAAAATAGTAGCAATCCTATGAGAAGTATTTCTATTGGCCAAACCTTCGGATGTCAGCACATCGGATCTGCCCCAACGCCATTGCCAAGCAGGCTCCATCAGAGAAACAAGGCCTATGCTCTCTGCCTACCTAGTCAGCCTTGGGGAATCATCTCCATGGATTATGTGAACTGCCTTCTACTAGCGAGGAAATAGGCGTGTTTTGTGGTAATAAGATTCTCGAAGATGGCCATTATGGCGGCCTGCAAGAAGAATATCACAGCAGAAGCCACTGCTAAACTCTTCTTTGAACGAGTGTGGGTGCACTTTGGGATCCCACAGTCTGTCATATCAGATCGGGATAGCAGGTTCCTCAGCACATTTTGGTCCAGCCTCTGGTCGATGTTGGATACCAAGCTCACCAAGTCCACAGCTTTCCATCCCCAAACGGATGGCCAGACAGAGGTCGTCAACAGAATGATTGTACACATTCTGCGCATGTACAATTCAAAGCATCCACGCACATGGGACGAGAGCCTCCCTTATGTACAACATAGTTATAATCGGGCTCTCCACAGTTCAATCGGCCATAGCCCCTTTCAGGTGGGCTTGGGATTCCAGCCACTATGTCCTTGGTCTGCACCCAGTCTTCAATGTGGATCGCCTTCGTCCTTACTTCCCACCTCTACTGGACACCTCGGACATTGCAGAACAACTCACACCAACTGAGTTAAATCCAGACTGCATGGAACAGGCCACCACAGATTGCATCATGGACATGTAAATCAAGAACACTCGCCAGCAGAAGATCCAACTATATCGGGTTGTCAAAGCTGGCCAACTCCTGCACCAAGGAAAGTGGTTCACCAGGGACCAAGTTCAGCAGAAATTTCCTCATCTCATGGAGGAACTTAACGCAATGGGGACCATTGCTTCCTAAGGGGAGAGGAATGATCCAGGTGGATATTGGTGGTCACCCGCCTATTCCACTTGGGGCTCCACCATTGTCTATTTCAGTTTTTCAGTTTCGGCACAGTTTACTATTTTTAGCAGTTTTTCGGGTCCTAAACTTCCGGAGCCGTTTTGAGGCCCTAAACGACGTTTTTTGGGAAAACAGAGAGCAACATGGGTCAATGAATCGATGTTGCTCGTTCCAAATTTGTAGTCCTCGGATATATCTTTCTAACGAGGCATGGTACGCGTCAAACGGAGATCGTATGCCAAAGTTACGCCCCTGGGAAGTTGAAACACCAATTTACCCAAACGGGGCCCATAGTTTTGGCGCTTCATCTCCTAGGGTTGGGGTTTTGGCTGTTTAGGATTTCCCATTGTTTCTAAATGATAAATAGGCCCTCGAGCCTCATTATAACACAGTTCAGAGGCCTGTAGCCGCCACATCTCTTCTCAGAGATAGCTACCAGCGCCCTAGCTAGTTTTATTTCCATTCTGTCTGTAAGAAAAATTCAGTTCGTTGATATTAATGAAATGAAGTGTTATTTCCGCTGCATCTCTGTATTTATGTTTATATGTTTATTCTATTGCGTTCCTGCATAAATCCGGATCACTACTGTGGTGGACTGGAGTTGTTGGATGGCCAAAAACAGATTCCCCTCTATCTTTGCTCCAGATCACACACTGTTGGTATTTATTGGGGAAATTTTGGCTAGCATAACAATGTATTCTCATATTGTTCATCTCTTGGTGGCCTTTTATAGGATAATTCAAATCCTCCTTCCCTCTATTGGTACATTATGGATGGTGACCCAAGAGAGGAGGGTGATTCCATTGTGTGCCACATTTATTCCATTGTGTGCTCCCTTGAGGTCCTAAGGATGCTTGGGCATCTATCCTTAGGTAGCCTCAAGTGTGGGATCAATGTCCTAGAGTGTGCCTTGTGGTCCCAGAAAGTGACTTTTTCCACTTTCAGGGCCCTGGATATTTTTGAGGAAAAGTTGTGCAAGGCGCACTTATCGAATAATTATGCGTGCAAATGCGCATTTAACTGGTTCCTTCTGTGCGTAATTTGATTTTTCCTTTCAAACCTTAGATATTTTTAAATACTTCATATTCTCTAATGTCTTTCAGCCCTGTAAATCCTTTTGCCTGACATTAAATAATGTCACCTTTGCTTGTCCGATTTTCTAGTGATAACAACCCCTGTGAAATTTTCCTCCATGCAAAATAAGAAAGTGCATAACTTTTTGGAATAAAATAGGGACATGTTTTCCTAACCCAGAAGTGTTCCCTTACATTTTTCAGGTCAAGCATTCGATCGATCTGACCCAAAAAGTACCTATACTCAATGGTTTGATATACTACAACTCCATTTTGGAAAATTATGAGATCAAGCGGTAGATCGAGGAGCTGCTACAAAAAGGGCACATGCAACCACGTTCATCACCTTGTGGGGGTCTGTTTGTACTTGTATAGAAGAAGGATGGGATCTGGAGGCTCTGCATTGATTATCGGGTACTGAACAAAATCACTGTTGAGAAAAGGTATCCAATCCAATCCCATAGGTTGATGGATGACATCTTATGACCCTTCGCCAACTCCTTTATGGTTGTATATCTGGAAGACATCCTTATATTCAAGAATAATTGGTGAGAACACTTGCAACACATTGAACAGGTCCTTTCAAACCTTATAATAACACAAAATATGTGAAAACTTGGAGTAATTAACCTTTGGCATGGGCCAGGTCTAATATTTTGGTTACATCATAGATGAGTTAGGAGTGCATGTGTATATGGCTAATATCCAAGTCATTTGGGATTGGCCATCCCCAACCACTCTCACAGAGCTTCACATATTTTTGGGCCTTGCCAATTTTTATCGAAGGTTCATGTTGGGATTCTCCCATATCACTTACCCTTAGATTAAATTTACCAAGGGAAGAGAAAAAAAAAAATCTGATTCCCAATAGAAGGAATTTGTTAGAGTTGAAGCACTGCCTCTTCTCTACACCTATACTCACATCACTAGACCTGCAACAGCCATTTGAAATCGATAAAGATTCCTTCGACTATGTTATTGGTGTAGTTCTCACCCAGCAAGGGAATCTGGTGGCTTATTATAGTGAGAAAATTTCCAATACAATTCAGAAGTACCCCACCCATGAGAAAGAAATGTATTGTATCATGCAGGCTTTTCAATAATGGAGAAATTAAATTATGGGAAAGGAAATGATCATCCACACGGATCACCAACCCCCACGGTTTATACAGACCCAAGGGAAGTTGTAGAATGATAGCCATCAGAAGTGGTTGACATATCTGCAACAATTCTATTTGAATATCAAGTACAAGAAGGGAAACACCAATCATGTTGCATATTTCCTCAGCTGGCAACTGGTTGCAACACTCACCATTATTCTCAACTATTGTGGCCATGAGACCTTCAGATGGCCTAAAGTATATAAAAATGGTCCATAATTCACCACTACATAATTCCAAACTTCCACCTCTAGGATGCATTATTATGCTACCTATTCCACCTCTATGTTCCTTCAAGCGAGCATACCAAGCTGATTTGAGAGGCGCACAAGAGTCGGGTCGCAGGACAATTTGGTGTGTAGAAAAATGTGGATGTACTACAGAAGTAATTTTATTGGCCAAAATCTCTAACAAGATGTTGTAAAATACATTAGATCATGCACTGCTTGTGTCATCGCCAAGCCAACTATTAAGAAGCAAGGCTTGTATACCCCTATGCCTACTCCTAACCAGCCCTAGGAATATATCTCCACTGACTATATGTCTAGCCTACCTTCTACCAAGCATGGCAACTACTGTGTATTTGTGGTCATTGATAGATTTTATAAGATGGCCATATTGACTGCTTGCAAGAAGAGTCTCAGACGAGAGGCTACTGCCAGACTCTTCTTTGAACAAATGTGGGTACATTTTGGGGTCCCACAAACCATTATATCAGATCTGGATAGCATGTTCCTAAGTGCATTTCGGTCAAGCCTTTGGTCACTCATGGATAAGAAACTCCCCAATTCGACTGCATTCCACCCCAGAATGATGGCTAGATAGAGGTCATCAACATGATGATTGTGTGCATACTATGCATGTACAACACTAAGCCTCCAATGACATGGGATGGGAGTCTTCCCTATGTGCAACATAAATATAATATATCTCTCCATATATCGATTGGCCACAACCCCTTGAAGTGGGCCTAGGATTTCAACCATTATGTCCCCTTAATGTTGCACTTCCTCTTGCAACCACACAGGAGGAATCTTCCCATGTTCAGTCTGAAGCTAATAAATCCACCAAGTTTATTGAGCGCATTTAGCACATCCACAAGCAGTTTCACAACATCCTTAAGAAAGCCAATGCTAAATAGAAATAGTGACATGATCAACATTGGGTGCCCCATAAGTTTCAGGTAGGTGATAAAGTTTGGTTACATTTGCAGAAAGAGTGTCTCGTTGTAGCTCATCGTAAGCTTCAACCACTCTGATACAGGCCTTAAAACATCACCAAGGCTATGCGAGACAATAATTTTTAGCTCAATAACCCCCCCCCCCCCCTCCCCCCCATTCCTTAACTTCCACCCTGTATTCAATGTGGATCACCTTCAACCATACTTTCTAGCCTTGTTGGATACATCAAGCATTATTGAGTTGTTGACACCAAAAAATCTCAACCCAGACTGTGTTGAACAAGACACAAATGATCAGATCATGGACACACATATCAAGAACACTCACAAACAAAGGATCCAATTTTATTGAGTTGTCAAAGATGTCCAACTCGTGCACCAGGGCACATGGCTCACTAGGGACCAAGTTGAGCAGAAATTTCCCCATCTCATGGAGGCACTTAATGCAATGGGGACAATAGGTTCATAAGGGGAGAGAATTGATCTAGGTATATATTAGTGTCCACCCACCCATTCTACTTGGATGCCCAACATGGTTTCTTTCAGTTTCCTTAATTGTAGCACAATTTACTATTTTTGGTTGTTTTTTCAGGTCCTAAACTTCCAAAGCTGTTTTGATGCCATAAATGACATGTTTTTTGGAAAATGGGAAAATGTGAGGCATTATTCAATGTTTGCAGTAACATTGTATTACTCAGATATATATTTCTAACGAGGTATCATACGCGCCAAATGAAGACCGTATGCCAAAGTTACAACCCCGGGAAGTTGGTGTACCAACTAACCCTAACGGGGCCCACAAACCTTTGGCGCTTTATCTCCTATGGTTAGTTTTATGGATTTTTGGGGTTTTCTCTTGTTTCTCAATAATAAAAAGGCCCATGAGATTCATTGTAACGCAATTCAGAAGGCATGTAGCTATCACATATCTTCTTAGAGATAAGTTACCATTGCTTGAGCTAGTTTATTTCCATTCTGCATGTAAATATTTTTCATTATTTTTTTATTAATGTATTGGAGTTATGTTTTCGATGTATCTTTTTGTTTATGTTTATAAATGTTTTTAATTTTTTTCCTTCATAAATTTGGATCAGGTGGAGCGTCAATACGTGTCCTTTCAATTTTTTCTTGAAGCCAAATTGTTATGTCAACAAGTAGACATGGAGGAGATTGTGGATGACATCTAGGAGGACATTCATACCATTAGTGATAAAATTGAGGCTTTGGAGGTCACATTGATTGGATTTTCATTGAGGGCTACAGGTGTTGACAGTTCGAGTGTCTTTGTTGGAGGAAAGAAGGGTCGCCTTTTAAGGGATGATGGCTCCAAGGGTCCCAATTAACTTGGTTCTGCTATTAGGTCATGTTGCTTCAAATATGTCTATCTTTTTCCATGTTTCCATGCAATTTTATTTATTTATTTTTGGTAAGGTTTACAACGTTAATATCGTTAGGTTAATTTGGAAGCCTAATCCAAGAGTCTACAGAATTTTGAAATATCTTTTGAACTACAAAATTTTTGTAATGGAAAGATATGTAAGGGTAATGGACACTATTCCAACCTTGTTAATAGTAAATCTCCAAATTGTTTTGTTTTAAAAAAAATAACATGGAAGATTATTTAAAGAAAAAATAAAATTCATCAAAGAGTCTTTGCATTTTTTAGCAAAGAAAATATTGAAATAAATGGCTTGGAAAGTTGAAATTTATAGCTAATTTTATTTTCATGTTAATCATTTATTTTCTTTATTGTCAAGTTTAATCATTTGTTTTCTTTACTTTTATGTTTAATATTTATTTTCATTAATTTTTTTTTTTAAGTATCATATTGTTTAGGTTTGTATTGATTTGTAGTTATATGTTGAATGAAAATTTGATTTATTAAATTTTGTTAATGACATTGTGAAGTCTGATAGATTTTAATTATTATTATTATTATTATTTTATTTAATGTTGAAGGAAAAAATAAGTTTTCAAACAGAAATATGATTATCAAGATTGTAAAATTCAATAGGCCATAATTTTTTTTTAATCTAACAATTAATTTCCATTTCCAACTCTTCATTATAAAATTTAAATTTAAAATAAAAAATAAACATTACATCAATATAATCCACTAATTTACATTTAATAAATAAAAAAATATAATATATTAAAATAATAATGATAAATTTAGATATTAAAAATGAATCACCCTAAGTGCTTGTGTGCAAGCGACAACTTCATCCTGGAAGCTTAATGGTTTACACATTGAAATTCTTAAACATGCCATTAAACGAGCATGAGAAGGTAAATAAGTCATATTACCCTTTTTTTTTATTTTAAGAATATAGTAGCCTAAATTCATCTTAACTCTGGATCTATAAAAAGTTGAGAGAGATCAAATATCTTAGGTAAATAGGCCATATCATTTTTTTTAGTTTAAAAATATACCAGTCTAGATCCATTTTAACTTTGGATCTATCAAATGATGAGAGGGATCAAATCTCTTGACTTGATAGATGTGGAGTTAAGATAGATCTAGGTTGGTTATTTATCTATTTATAAATTATAGTGTTTAATTCTTGATTTTATTTATAATTTTTTAATTTCACTTATATATTGAGATGGACATCTTCATATACATTATCTACTATAATTATCGATAAAATGTTTAATGGGTATGTTATATACAACGAATTTGTATTTGAATTTATTAAATCATTGATATATAGCTATATTTTATATTAATTATTTTAATAGACCATACATATAATTTGTATAATAAATTAATTACTATGTTGAAATTTGATGTCAAATTTAGCTACCCTAAATTAATATTAAATTTTGATGTCAAATTTAAATACCCTACATTAATATTAGTTGTTTTTCACTAATATTAATTGGTTTTAAAATACTATTAAATTATGAATATTACTTTAGTATATAACTTACTAAACTATTCACTTTTAGTTGTTGGATTTCTGTACTTTATATTTATCCAATTTATTATTTTTTGTTCATTAACTTAGAAGGATCAACTAGAACAGAGTAGATCAAATAAGGAAAAGAACAATAAAGATGAAGCCCGAGCCAAAATGAGTTGGAGTTGAAGGAGTTGTCTCTTCTTGAAGTTCTTCCTCAATTGAAATCAAATCAGGTGGAAGTACTTCACCGTCAAGCTCGAGATAAATTTCAATTGCTAAAATCTGTTGTAAAGAGGAAGACTCAATAGCTATGTATCACTAAGGATAAGCTGGTTGCACGAGAACAACTTCTTGTTGTTCAAGTTTGGGATCAATATGTTCTAGTAAAAGAAAAATAGGTTCCGGATCAACTTCCGGTTGAACAACTTCGTGTTATGGATTTATGATCTCACTAGATTGAATTTCAATGTCCTCATGTAATTGTGATGGTTTAATCTTGAAAGTAGCAGAAAAACTCAGATCAGTCGAAATGACTTGAGACTCGATACTCAAAGGATCAGATGACTTTGGTAAATTAGATGAAGATGTAGCACCAAAGGTTCTAGAGGTACCAGACTCAGTAGGATGAGATCACCTTCGTTTACTAGGTGTAGCTTCTGGCAGTAAAGGTGGTTTATTCATTTTCCTACGCGAATGACAGGGAAAGGGTCGATATTATTCCACGATTACTGATTGATTTTAATACAAAAACAAATAAAAAAAAGGAGGGTAATTCTAGGAAAAAGGTTTACCAAGCAACTATCAACTGCAATATACCGCATTAGTAAACCAAGGACTTATGTACATGTATGAAATCTTCCCAAACATTGTGTTCAATGTATCACCATGTACAAGGTGGCTCACTCGGTTACCTATGGATGGTAGCCAACATAATTTTTTTCTCCCAAATATACTCGATGGTACGTGGAGGCCCAATCCATATTAGCATTTTCTAATGCGAAACCACACAGTGAGAGCACCCCCTTATTTTTTCTGTACTAGAACACCGTCATATATACCCAAAGGTACATGGATGAGCTACAATATACTTACGTACGTGGAATGAGGTATCACACTCATAATTTATCGCAGATAATTAATGACATCTGATATGTTTTACGATGTCGGAACATGTCTCTAGCCTAGACCTCTAAATGTTATCATTATGTGACAAAGCTCCCTTAGATTAATTCAGATGCATTTTAAGTTGATCTTGCTTATAAGTTTGTATTTCAGGTTCACCGCGAGATGTATTTGAAATTCGTAGAATGGAACAAAGATGATAATCATTCATTTCAACAATGAAAATCTTAGCTACAAGGGATAGAGCAATTATATTGTAATAAATCAACAATGAGCACATCTAAATGAAAATTCCCTAAGTATTCCTATGCAACACTCACAATCCCTATATGCAAATGCATGTTTTTCTTTTCGATTTATCTTAAGTGTAGATGAGCGTAAAAGAAACTATAATGCAAAAACAATCAATCAATACTTTCTAGAGAACCAAAGACTAAAACGACAATTCCTCTTTCGAAAATAAAGAACTGATCAAATGTAAAATTTTAAAATTTGGAGCTATTCTACAATGATAAATAAAACAAAAAGAAACATTGATCAAACAAACATCCAAAGTGAGTCAAGAATAATAGAGTCAATCTAGTCTCTAGAGGCAATCAGACACTTGAAAACTTAGCAAACAAGATACTAAAATGGATGGAAAAAGACAAAAAAATGATGATTTTTTGTTGGTCATAGGAGAAACTCACCCCTGAGTGGGAGAAAATTCATACTAGATCACTATCCCTAAGCCAACAGTGCTATGCAGAGCATTGTTTCAAGACCAACAGTGTTTTGGTACTAGATGAAACTCAAAAAATGGCAATAAAACACACTTCTTTTATTAAAACACATTCAAATGACTGAAATAAAGAAAGTAAAGTCTACTAGAGGCTAATAAAAAAGGATAAAACCACCAGGGATGATCCGTCGATCCCTAGTATGGTTGCTAATTTGTTTTATGGAAATCAAACCTATGAATATATATGTTTTCCCTATGTGTGGTAGTCTCACTTAGAACTACAGAATAAATATGCTTGACCTTTTCCGTAAAATGAATAGATAAGGGAAGAAAACCTATTTGTGATCTTTCTCTATTCCTCACCTCCCTTTTTTCACTTCTGTCGCTCTCAATCGAACTAAAATCGCTTGATTGGTACTTGAAATGGATATCAGAAGACAAAAAATGACATAAATGCATATGATCTATTCATGTTAAACAAATTGAATCGATTTCATTTGAAAATACACATATAACATCATGAGCACATGTATTAGGAACTATTTATTATGAAGTAGAAGGAGAAGTTACAACCAATTGGATCACTTCAATGCCAACTCACTCTAGCTTCAATCCTATCCTCATCACATCAACATCATTACTCCAACAACATTATATTACATGCAAATGACACCTCCAAGAGTTTTCATATCACTAGAATAACTCTACTAATTCAAAATGTTTCTCTCTTGTGCACTATGATCAGTGCTCAATTTATAAGTAGTGAAGGTAGTTGGACATTAATGGATCATTGAATGAATTTTCCAAAAATGGATGAAAAGGTTTCCTTGTTCATGGGAATAGGAGGATAAGAGGTTCAATGGCTCCATGGTGTCCATATTCAAAGTTGTCAGATGATATGATAGCTGGAACAACTTCTAGAAGCCATTATAGAGTGGGGAGATTCCTAAAATCCAATGAACAATTCATTCCTAGTCGACCAATGCACTGTAAAGTGGGCCTAGATGCTTTGCAACACAACTTTGCATGCGAAGATATGCTTTGCAAAGGACTTACTACAGTCTAGGGGTGCGTTGATGGCTCAATGGAACACTTAAACTAGCTTCCAAGCAATGAAAATTTCATAGAGGAAAACCATCAATGGGATGACTTGTTTAGGGCATGTAGCAACTAATTTAGAGTATGATTGATGCCCGGGCTACCTCTCTTAACTCACAATCACACTCTCTTGTGCATTTAACAATAGTGCACTTCTATGGTTTACCCAAATAATTTTAAGTCTGAGCTAACTCAACATAGGCGGAAGCTTCTTTAAAATCAAGGTTAAAGCCCATAAAGCATAGAATATGCTCTTCAACGTTAGAACTTCAAATCGGGAGTTATCTTGCCCTTTTCTTCCTTTAATTTAATTTATCAATTTCATAGAAATTGATTAATGAAATAACATATTCCAATGTTATGTATCTCTCAAATACTATGGCCTTTGGGTTTCCCATTTAACAAAGCGCTCGTAATTATCTCACTTTAAAAGCACTCACTCTAACTTGAACCATCATTCGGAATAAGGCATTAAGGTATATGAATCGACATTCATATCCTTTGTTAAACAAATACCCAAGTTTTGGCTTAAATTAATGAACCCATTAGACTCCCAACTTCGAACACTTCAACCAACGCTTAACTATTCCGTAGCCTAATACCTTGACTTATAAAAGAGGGATAGGCTATCTCGACCATAGTATTATGATACTATAAAAATATTTCGAAGCCTTTGAACCGATACCCAATCATTAAATATTAACCACCATTGTAATGATTAACTCACTCAACAGTAGCCTTATACTCGGGCCCACCACAAACATTAAACTTTCATTTGTTAATTAAACAATTTCCAATGTAAAACGTGGCCCATACCTCAGTTAACACCCGCACATCCTTGGTTGCGACAGCCTTTGGATCCACTGCTCTCCAAATCGAATGGATCTCGTCAATATCATGTTTTTTCTAGAACCGAAGGTTAATGCCTAGAAATTGCGCGATAAGGGTGGTATTTTCTTGCTGACATGGTGAAAATGTATTGGATCGAGTTTTTTTTCTTGTGGTTTCGCCTCTGGACCAAAAACGGTGCGAAATAGGCGGTTTTTTTCATGAAACCACCAGACTAGTACCTCTGGTAATCGAACAGTGTCCGTCCGAATCTCCACGCGAATTTTAACTTATTCCTCTGGCTTGTTTTCTTCATTTGATGTAATGAACAACTTCACTAACATCGCCAACTATTAGCAAAATAGTGCATTTACACCGTAGACATAGTATTACTAATTCTTGAATAAACAGAGCACATCCCACTACCCTCCATAGATAGAATCGACCCTTTCATGCAGGTTTCACTCGTTCAATCCACACACTGAGGCAGAGGGGCTATTCGACCTTCTACAACCTTCTATATAGGGAAATCACATTCCCTTCAATTGCTATGAACATGAATTCAAATACATTCCAAGGGAAATAGGAGATTTCACATAGAACTAATCCTTCTACCCATTATACACAGAAGTCGGAGATTCAAAACATTCCGGAATTAATTGCCTTACCATAGAGACTGAGAGCATTAATTCTAACACACAGGGTTTATGAGCTCGAAAGAGTGAGTCCGTCAGAAAGTTGCCAATAACACAGAGTTCATACTAACCCTCTGAAAACATTCCTCGTGAAGAAATTAATAAATAACACATATATTTTCACATGGGATTTAGAAGAAATTCTTCATCAATATATACAAATGTCTCCAGTTACAAAAGCCTCTCGGTCTTGGCCATATATTCATGACAGTGGCCTATTTCACAATTGCCCGTAGGCTTAATAAAACTCTACCTCTGAATAGCTACCTACCTCTGAACAGGGTTGAACCCTTACACTATCCTTCATACTTACATTTATACAGAATGGTTAATGAATCGGTTGAGCTTCTTTGAAAGCTCGCCTAAGACTCTTAAACTTCCTAAATCCTAAATTTAGACTCAAATTGACACTACTTATCTCTTCATATTCCTAACTGATCATCTTCCTCTCATGTTCTCGAATGGTTAGATAAAATTACAATTCCTCACTGTTTTATTCAAAATACTAATAATTACATGAGAATTTAAATACATAAGACCCCCCTATGTCTACTTATGTACAAAGTATTTCTAGAGCCTTATGCCCCTGCATCAGACTCCCAAGGTTCAAATTGATCATGATCTCCTAATCATGTGTATTTAAACTCTTCCTCCTGGATCCCACACTTTGTTTTACTATTGTCCAACAGTTTCATCATCCTTCCACTGCATTTCTCCAGGTTTCCATATCTTGTTCTCTAAATCACCTCCAGCTATACTTTCACAATCTACTTTTGTCTTTCCTTTGCTAAAATTATCCTGCTTTCTTGCTGCTGTCTGCTGATTCTGAGACACCTTCATCATCAGTCTTCTAATGCATTCAATCTCTATGTCCAACTTATCTTTTAGCTAGAAATTTCTTTGCCCACTGCTTCTGCTTTCACTTTATATTGCTGTCAATACTGCTGCTGTTACTGCCTTTCTTGTTACCAACATTGATGTCGTGTCCTCCAAAACTTCCCGTCCCTCTGCAACATTTTTATTTTGCTTCTCATCTGCAATTCTACAGTTAGAAAATAAATCATCATTTAATTTTCTTCCTGCGGTAACATACTCATCCAGTATACTAGTAAACATTATCAAATTTTGCAAATTAGTATCTACTGCTCTTTCTTTCACATCTTCAGGCATATTTTCTTCAGTGTCTGCAATTTCTTTCTCTTATTCGAATGTTTCCAGCAAAAATTGCAGCCATCTCTTCTGTACTTGTCTCTCATCCTTCATATGATGTAAATTAATTTTATCACCTTTCTCTTTTTCTTGGGCAATATTCAGCAATTGCCTTTCATCTCCTTGGTTAATTCTAGCAATCAAACCAAATTCTTCCACCACTGTATTTTCATCTTCTGTCAAAATGGAATTCCGATTTTTCACCACTGTGTCAACCTTTACAATCTGCCCCACAGTCTGCTCTCCAAGCTTCTCTTGGCTATTCAAACAAGCCAATTTTTCTCTGTCATCTATAGTACCAAGTTTCTGCATACGAGACATGCCTGTCTCATCTTCTTTCTTCTGCAACGACATTTCTTCTTCCTTCAAGATAATTCCAAGTGATGGATTATCCTCTGCATCACCTGTACACATAAACAAATTGTCAAATTTAAAACCACAAGACCCAAAGGCCTCATTTGGTGAACCAGTCACCAAAACTTCCTTCAGAAGTTCTAAGTCTCTTTCAAGACTCAGAAAATCTCCCTTATCTTTCTCCTCAGCTGCCAGAGTTATCTCCATTGCTCTGATCACCATATTAAAATGATGACCCTTCACTATGTTTTCAGCCAACATAGTTCCTCTTTCATTCAATCCTCTGACAGATTTCATTTGTTGTTATTCCTCTTTGTCTGCATGATTAACACATGAATCATCAGTAGTAAAATTCCAAGGCTTAAATACCTTCCTTTCCTCTAACAACACATCAGTATGTTGTTCAAAACTCCCTTCTAAATCCTCTGTCAGCATCTCAGTATGCTTATTTGCATTCCTCATGAGACTGTTAGCTAGTCTCTCCTTCTCTCCATCATCTGCTTCATGAAAATTATTCATGAAGGCCTTCCCGATCTGCTTCTTCAACAAATCATCTTGTGCATAGGTCCTCTGTCTCTCCAATTCTCTTCTTTGAAAATCCAATCTTCTATATAACTCAACCACTTCCATTGGAGTAGATTTTGGGAACCTTACACAACATCTTATACCTCTTCTTGTTCTTGACCAATCATCTGCGAGTACTTCTCTCTCTGCTTCAATATTCTGCTGAATATACTCATTAGACTCCTCTGTATTCATGTCTTCTTTCTGAGATCTTACTATCTCAGTATTGATCTGAACAGATTTCAGATTCAAAGTCTCCTCCTCAACAAACCTTAAAGCTTGCTCATCTCCTTGTGATGTACCTGAAAACATACACAACTCTTTAGTTTCAAAACCACAAGACTTTTCACTCTTGGTTGCTTTCTCAAGCACTTACCCTTGAACATATCTGCATGTGGAATCTTCAAATTCCATCCTTGACTCAAGAACTCTGAGTTCTTCTTCCTCTAGAAAATTTGTAATCACCTCAAAATTTTCAGGCTCGAAAATACAAGTCTTTACATCATCCAGCTGATCTGGACTTGTCCAATAACTCAAGAAATCATCAATGATATCCTCTTCAGCAAGACCAACTTCTTGCTGCCTTAAGTCTTCACCATGCATCACAAGATCTCTTGCAGATCTCCATTCTTCACCTGTTATCTGTTTTGCTTCACAAATAGAAATTTATTTTCTCAACTCAGCTGCTCTGAGTTCTTCTTTCAGTAAGGAAATCTCCTTTTGCCTCAACCTCAACTATAATGGCTGCCATTTTAATTTCCTCCTTCATGAGCCAACCAACTTTCTGGTTTTCCTCCATCATCTTTTCCAGTTCATTAAAATGCTTCATGATCTCAACTATCTCTTTCCAATATTCTGCATCAGTGAGTTTCTTCCTCATTCCATTTGCTTTGGCATATTCCTTCACTCTTCTGTTGTGGCCTCTCTTAGAACCTCTGCAACCTCTGCTATGGTTTTCAGTAGCCACTTTCTCCTCCATGAGTTCTTCACTCACAATCTGCACTAAGCCTCTGCAATAGCAAGCTCTCTTGCTGCAACTTACCTCACCATTCCTTTCCTCCGGATCCATCTTTTGGCAAGTACTGGTCCCCTGTCTGCTGGAACCTTCTGAGCACTCTCTTCTGCTCTCTCTAGGCTTCACTCTGCAACTCTCCAAGAACACATCTATTCTTCTTTCATCCAACCTCTGTTGGGAGTTCTCCAGGTTCTGCCACACTTCTTCTGCACTTTAGAATCCTTTGTTGGACTCTTTTATCACTACTCTCAAAGCTGTGATCCACTTCTGCTTAGATTCTTCAATTGTCTACAATCCGAACTCTGCAAACAATTCTTCAAACCAGAGTTAAATAATGCTCATCAACTCACCTTCTCTTGAGAACACTGCAATCATTCTCCCTATTCAACCTTTAGCTGAATATCAAGTTCACTGCCATCATTATCAAAATTTGCCTTCACTTTTCTACAACCATCATCCTGCAATCATAAATCCCAAATCAGATTTAAAATTATTTACCTGCAAGATCCCTGCCTGATCTTGTTCTTCCTTCAATTCTACAAAATACTGAGAGGGGGGGTGAATCAGTATTTTGAGCTGACTGAAAATTTTTTAGTTTTCCTTTCTCTTAAAACCATATGTTACATTACTGCATCCAACTTGTATGTCCAAAGATCTTATTATGTCTTTACTTAGATTCATTGCATCATTCATTCATCAGATAAGCAGTAAGCATGAACAGAAATAACAGAACAAACCATCAAACATAAGCAACACATATGAACACCAGGATTTAAGGTGGAAACCCAATTCGGGAGAAAACCACCGCTGCTATAATCTCAGTCTTCAATATTTATTATAAAGAAAAATTCTTACAATTTTATGCTGGTGCAGACTCATACCAGCACGCAGACACCCATCTGCAGAAGGCTACAACCTTCTCTCATTTACCAGCCTCTCCTGGAAGGGAGCTACAACCCCCTCACTAAAGGCTTCGACCCTCAGCACCACTGCGGACCACGTTTCATCAATTTTCATACTGGATCCATTCATTTTCTTTAGTACACTTGCACAAGTTCTTCATGATTTCGTCAGTCGATCAAACCCTAGATTCATCATCGTCAGATCATTATCTCCATGGGTGCATCGTAGATTTAGATTTATCAATTAAGAACAGAGTTCGTCCATGCAGATATTCCTTAGAGAAATTTATTCATTTACCACCCTTACGCATGCACCCCTTGTGCTATCATCCTCTTCGCCTTATATAGTTTAACCTTTATCAATACCATGAGTAAAAACCATTCAACCGCTAATGGTATTCCTTTGAAAGTATTTCCTTTAGTTTACCCCACGTGCCCCTTTGATTTCTTTTTAATTTATTTATCAATTTGAAGAAATTGACAAATAAATATATTTACAACTTTGAACTGAACTTTAGGATTAAAGTTACACCCCGTCGCACTTTAGAGAAATATCCAATGCTTTTCAAAAAATTAACCTTATGATAAACCTTTGACCCCGGGCCCACATATATAGTCAATAGCTAATCAAATACGCGCATGGTACCATAAGTAAACTTCGCGCAAGTCCAGCGTCTGATCACCGTTAGATAGCAAGCTTCCAGATCAACGGCATATATGCATATCGCTCGACCTCTGATGCTGAACGTTAACGTGCGATGGCCTGCCGTACTTTGGTTATTATTCGTGCACCTTCCTCATACGACCACCGTCCGATGGCTTCCCTCTAGATCAACGACGCACAACAATATCGCTGGGCGTCCTGGGTCGAGCTATAACGCACGATGGTGCATAGTGACAAGCGGTTTTCTATGGGTCCTCCTTGCCACGTGTCAAATGATTTATGGAATCTCTCCTAACTCCTCAAATACCGCTCACTCCGCATAGGTGGTGCGATGAAAACCATAAACTGCCTTCACTGTTCACTCAGTCATGGTTCTGATCTTCCACGTAGGGTTCCTTCGCACTTCCTTTTGTTACGTTTTACCTCTTTTCTTCCAGGTTCCGTTCATGATTCCAAAGGGTTAGTCTGGGTTTGCGCTATCCTTCTTACTTAGTTTACTCTGGTCTATCTTTGGCAAGATTTCCAATAATCAACGAACAAATGTAGTTCTCTTCCGACGAGATTTTCACTACCATTAGGATTTAGTTAGTTATACGCAAGCTTCCTCTATGAGGGGAATGAAGATCCAATGGACGGGATTTCCTTACAAACATTAACTCGAAACAATTCAATGTCATTCTGTGTTCAATTCTGCTATAATATATCAACCTTCCATTTCATGTTCGGATTTCTATCCTGTCACAGTTCCGCTTCTAACTGTACATTCAAGTTCTTGATTCTGCAAACAAAAACATCATATCTCCGCAACCATTAAGCAAAAACCATCATATTAATTCCTTCAATGGATTTCTTAATTATCACGGATTACCATTTACTAGAGCATTCACTTATTCTTTTCTATTCGATGGCCTTTTTCTCTTACTCTATCTCTGGACAATTCTGCTTCAATTATGCACTCTACTTCTATTCACTGTCTCTGCGTTGTCTGTTGCCTCAGTTCCTTATCTGCCTTGCTTCCTCTATGCTTCTTTGCTCTTTTTGCTGGTCTCTTTGTTGCTTCTGCTATCTCTCTGTTACTATCTCTTCTTCCTGTCTAATGCTGATTCGTACTTCTCTCTTTGCCTTGTTGCTGTTCATATGCTCCTTCTTTGCCACTTCCGTTGCCATCAATGACAACATTTCCAACAATCTCCCCCTTTGGCATTGATAGAAATACTCTTCCTCTGTTTGTCTTATAGAAGCCCTTTGTTGCTTTTCCTCCCTCTTTGACATCAATGGCAAAGACTTGATCAAGATCTGACAATATCATGCTCCCCCTGATATCATGCTACATCTTCAAACATAATATGACCAACAATGCATCCTTTTCATATGACCAATGCTCCCCCTTAGCCTGTGCATTCAGAGATGCCTAACAAAACCTCACAACCAATTTAATCTTCTGTATTTAAGTAGATCTGATCCTCTGCATGGCAGAGACTACTCCCAGTTTCTGTCTGAGATATTTGAACGCTTCCCTGGGTAGATGTTTGGTAAGTATATCAACAAATTGTTCTTTGGAGGGAACATACTCCAATTTCACCTTTGTTCAAGCACTTGTTCATGTAAGAAGTGATATTTGATGGGAATTTTTTTGGTCTTGGAATGCATAACCAGATTCTTTGAGATAATGATGGCACTTATATTGTCACACATAATGGGGATAGGAGGTGAACATTTGATTTCAAAGTCTTGTAAGGTTTGCATCATCCAGAGAAGTTGAGTGCAACATGATGCGACAACCACATATTTTGCTTCTGCTGTAGATAAGGCAATAGATCTTTGCTTCTTGCTAAACCAAGATACTAACCGGGGCCCCATATAGAATGCACCACCACTAGTGCTTTTCCGATCATCAACACTTCCAGCCCAATTTGCATCAGTGTATTCATGAAGAGTAAGATTAGCATTCTTTGGATACCATAGTCCAAAGTCTTGAGTTCCTTGTAGATATTTGAATATTCTTTTCACAACCTAAAGGTGAGACTCTTTTGGATTAGCTTGGAATCGTCCAACAATCCCAACTACATGCATGATGTCTGGTCTTGTCCCAGTGAGATAAAGTAGACTTCCTATCATAGATCTGTATTCTGGTTGATTCACCGTGGGGGAATCATCATTATAACTGACTTTACATCCGGTTATCATTGGTGTACTTACAGGTTTGCAATCTTCCATGCCATACTTCTTCAGGATTTGCTTGAGGTATTTTGCTTGTGATAAGAATATGCCATTTGTTGCTTGTTGCACTTGCAAGCCAAGAAAGAATGTTAGTTCCCCAAGTAAAGACATTTCAAATTCTTGCTGCATATCATAAGCAAATTTCTGACTCATAGAATCTTCATTACTTCCAAAAATGATATCATCAACATATACAACCACAATTAATAGTTTTTCATTTTCAGTTTTTGAGTATAAGTTGCTATCAGCAGACCCTTTTGAAAATCCTTGTTGATGAAGATATTTGTCAAGACGATAGTACCATGCCCTTGGAGCTTGTTTGAGACCATATAGAGCCTTTTTAAGTCTAAAAAAAAGTTTTTCATCATTTCCCAAAATGAATCCTTCTGGTTGTTCTATATAAACTTCTTCTTCTAGATCACCATTGAGAAAAGCATATTTAACATCCATTTGATAAACTTTGATTTGTTGGAAGCTTGAAAAAGCAAGAAACATTCTTATGGCTTCAAGTCTAGCTACAGGAGCAAAAGTTTCTTCAAAGTCTATACTTTCTTGTTGAGCATACCCCTTGCAAACAAGTCTAGCTTTATTTCTTATAACATCCCCATTCTCATTTAACTTGTTTTTGAATATCCATTTAGTTCCAATGACATTTTTGTCATAAGGTCTTGGTACTAATTCCCAAGTGTGATTCTTTTCAATTTGATCAAGCTCTTCATTCATGGCTTGAATCCAACATTCATCTTTGCTAGCTTGACTGAAATTGTGAGGTTCAATAGTGGACAAAAATGCCAGATTGCTAGAAGATCCCACAAGAGTCCTTCTTGTTTGTACACCTGATCCCTTTTCTCCCAAAATTTGAGATTCTGGATGATTCTTTTGAACATATCTGGATGGAACCTTGTCAAACAAATCATCTTCATGTTCTTCATTGGGTTCACTGTTTGTATCATTACTATTTGATGTAGAAGGATATATGTCATCATCATCGTCTTCATTTGTTGTTTGTTTTTCTTCTTTTGGAGTTGTTAGAGACTCATCAATAACAACATCTATACATTCAACAATCTTCCGAAGTCTTTTATTGTAACATTTATATGCCCTACTCCTAGAGGAGTAACCAAGAAATATTCCTTCATCTGCTCTGGGTTAAAACTTGCCAAGTTTTTCATCATTATTTTTGATAAAACATTTTCTTCCAAAAATTCTAAAATGATTTACAGTGGGAGAATTTCCATACCAGAGTTCATATGGAGTTTTATCACTATTTACACGAACATGTGCCTTGTTAAGAATATTTACTGCTGTATGTGCTGCTTCTCCCCAAAATGTGTCAGGTGTTCCGGAATCATCAAGCATAGCTCTAGCCATTTGTTGAACTGTTCTGTTCATTATTTCTGCTACGCCATTCTGTCGTGGAGTGCCAGCTATAGAAAACTATCTTTTTATGTCATGTTGTTCACAAAATTCAAGGAATTCATTGGATGTATATTCTCCTCCTTGATCATATCTAAGACACTTGATTTTTAGATCTAATTCATTTTCAACCAGTGCTTTGAAGATCTGAAATTTCTCAAATGCTTCATCTTTGTGTTTAATCAACCCAATCCAACACATTCTAGAGAAATCATCAATGAATAAGATATAGTATTCTTCACCACATGATGAATTTTTCCTCATAGGTCCACATATGTCAGTATGAATGAGTTCAAGAGGCTTACTTGATGATCCTTCCTTGGCATTAAATTGTACTCTGGTTTGCTTACCGAATTGGCAAGATTTGCATATGATATTTTTAGGTAGAGTAATATTGGGAAGATCACGAACAGCTTTAAGTCTGCTTGATTTGTTGATTTGAGAGAAGCTCAGATGCCCCAACCTTCTATGCCATAGCCAGTTTTCTGAAGATTTACTCAAGTAACATTTTTCTTTGCAGTTCTTTAATACATACAGGTTGCTTGGAGTTCTTTTTCCTTTTATAATTGTTTTACCTGTATCAAGATCACGTACCACACATTATTTTGAACTAAAGACAACTTCAGTTCCTTGATCACACATTTGACTTACACTTAAAAATTTATGCTTTAATCCATCCACATACATGACTTCATTAGCTTTCACCTTTTCTTTTAGAAAAACAGGCCCTTTTCCCTTAATGACCGCAGGAGTATCATTTCCATATGTAACATTCTTTTCTTTTTCTAGAGCACTATATGCAAGAAGTTTGGTTTTATCACCTGTCATGTGTCTTGAGCATCCACTATCAATGTACCATTGGTTTTCTTCATATTCTGCAAATAACGCTATGCCACAATTTTCAACCTGTAATTCCTTTTTTTTCCACACTTTGGAGCTTGAAGGAACATGTTCTTTTGGCTGGACTTTGCTCCTGCATTCAGATTCTTCATGGCCAAAGTTATTGCAATAAGCACATTCAACTTCATTTTGAAGAGGGGAAAAGTTGTTATAGGTATTCTTCTTTGTTTCAATATCAATCCTTTTCTTTCTTGCTTCTCTTGTCATGATGGTTTTATATGCTACACATTGAACAGCTTTATGACCAAAATTGTGACATGAGAAACATTGTCCATTGAAGAAGAAATTTCTACGATCATAAAATCTCCTTCTTGAATTTACCTGTTGATTGGTGTTTCTTTGAAATATATTCCTGTTAGTGTTCTTTGAATTGAGATGATCATGCTTTTCCTGCAAAGATTCTTTATTCCCTTGCTGAGTGGCAGCATGTTGTATACCAGCAATAGCTGCTTTTAGATAATTTGGTGCTGAAGCCTGAGAAGATTCTCCGATATATCCAAGACCTGTCTTTATAAGGGGAGAACGTTGTACCTTGATAATCTCATCTAAGGTTTCAGATCCTTTAGCAAATCTAAGATTCAGAGTCTTTACTTTCTCAAGTTATTTTCTTAGACTTACTACTTCACACTCTAATTTCTCATTGTGTTTCTCTTTTTCTTCAAGCTGATTTTTCAAAGTTTCTATGATTATTTTACTCTCTTCTAAGCAAATTTTGAGTTGATTGTTTTCATCAAGAAAATCATTTTCTTCTAGAGCATCCACAAAATTATCCTTTTCTTCTCTAGATTCTTTTTCAAATGCCATGAGAAGTCTAAGATCTTGTTCACATTCTTCCTCACTATCAGATAACCCATCAGTGTCTTCATGAGTATAGTAACTTTTTCTAGTGCTATAACGATTCTTATTCCTTCTTACTACTTCCTTCCCCTTTTTATGTGTTTCTTTATGAGGACACTTAGCAGCATAATGACCAACTCTTCCACAATCAAAACATTTGAAAGGGAGCTTACCTCTGAACCGTCGTGTGCCAAGTTGAAGTTTCTTTACAAATTTTATCTCATCTTCTTCTGAGATATATCCTGATCCTTCTGTTTTTTGTACTTCCTTCCCTTTTGTAGAAGTTCTAAATACTGCTTCTTTGACTTCAGATGGTCCTCCTCTTCTCATTTCATATGCAGTTAGTATGCCATGAAGTTGCACCACAGTAAGATTTTGAAGATCCTGCTTTTCTTCAAGAGTAGAAACTTTTGACTTGAATTTTGCGGTTAGTGATCTTAAAATTTTCTCAACCAGAGTAGATTCGGTTATTGTTTCTCCCAGATTTCTCATATGATTTACAATATCATCAAGACGTAAAAAGAAACTTGCTATGCTCTCCTCATTATCCATTTTTAGATTCTCATATTGAATTCTGAGAGTTTGGAGTTTAGCACTTTTTACCTTTGCATCACCTTCATAACTTAGAATGATTTTTTCCAATATTGCCTTTGTTGTATTCAACTGCATGACTTTGAAAAATTCTGATTTAGTTAGACTTCCCAATAGAGCATTGAATGCATTTGCATTGGTTTCATAATTCTTTATTTCTGTCGAATTTGTTGGTACTGCAACTGGATATTGATATCCTCCTTCAACAACTTCCCATACATCTGCTCCCAGAGACTGAAGATAGGATCTCATCCTTGTTTTCCAGAAGATTAAATTGTTTCCATTACAGATCGGAGGCCTGATAGATGATGTTCCATCTTGATTTCTCATCTTACTTGATCTTCCTTCTAGTGGCTAAGCTTTTTCAGAAGGACCTGCTCTGATACCAATTGTAGGAAAAAATACTAAGAGGGGGGGTGAATCAGTATTTTGAGCTGACTGACAATTTTTTAGTTTTCCTTTCTCTTAAAACCATATGTTACATTACTGCATCCAACTTGTATGTCTAGAGATCTTATTATGTCTTTACTTAGATCATTGCATCATTCATTCATCAGATAAGGAGTAAGTATGAACAAAAATAACAGAACAAACCATCAAACATAAGCAACACATATGAACACCAGGATTTAAGGTGGAAACCCAATTCGGGAGAAAACCACCGCTGCTGTAATCTCAGTCTTCAATATTTATTATAAAGAAAACTTCTTAAAATTTTATGTTGGTGCAGACTCATACCAGCACGCAGAAACCCATCTTCAGAAGGCTACAACCTTCTCTCATTTACCAGCCTCTCCTGGAAGGGAGCTACAACCCCCTCACTGAAGGCTTCGACCCTCAGCACCACTGCAGACCACATTTCATCAATTTTCATACTAGATCCATTCATTTTCTTCAGTACACTTGCACCAGTTCTTCATGATTTCGTCAGTCGATCAAACCCGAGATTCATCATCGTCAGATCATTATCTCCATGGGTGCATCGTAGATTTTGATTTATCAATTAAGAACAGAGTTCATCCATGTAGATATTCCTTAGAGAAATTTATTCATTTACCACCCTTACGCATGCACCCCTCGTGCTATCATCCTCTTCACCTTATATAGTTTAATTTTTATCAATACCATAAGTAAAAACCATTCAACCGCTAATGGTATTCCTTTTACAGTATTTCCTTTAGTTCACCCCACGTGTCTCTTTGATTTCTTTTTAATTTATTTATCAATTTGAAGAAATTGACAAATAAATATATTTACAACTTTGAACTGAACTTTAGGATTAAAGTTACACCCCGTCGCACTTTAGAGAAATATCCAACTCTTTTCAAACAATTAACCTTATGATAAACCTTTGACCCCGGGCCCACATATATAGTTAATAGCCAATCAAATACACACATGGTACCATAAGTAAACTTCACGCAAGTCCAGCGTCCGATCACCGTTAGATAGCAAGCTTCCAGATCAACGACATATATGCATATCGCTCGACCTCCGATGCCGAACATTAACGTGCGATGGCCCACCGTACTTTGGTTATTCTTTGTGCACCTTCCTCATACCACCACCGTCCGATGGCTTCCCTCCAGATCAACGGCGCACAACAATATCGTTGGGCGTCCTGGGTCGAACTATAACGCGCGATGGCGCATAGTGACAAGCGGTTTTCCGTGGGTCCTCCTTGCCATGTGTCAAATGATTTATGGAATCGCTCCCAACTCCTCAAATACTGCTCACTCCGCATAGGTGGCGTGATGAAAACCATAAATTGCCTTCAATGTTCACTCGGTCATGGTTCCGCTCTTCCACGCAGGGTTCCGTCGCACTTCCTTTTGTTATGTTTTACCTCTTTTCTGCCAGGTTCCATTCATGATTCCAAAGGGTTAGTCTGGGTTTGCGCTATCCTTCTTACTTAGTTTACTCTGGTCTATGTTTGGTAGGATTTCCAATAATCAACGAACAAATTTAGTTCTCTTCCGACGGGATTTTCACTACCATTAGGATTGAGTTAGTTATATGCAGGCTTCCTCTATGAGGGGAATGAAGAGCCAATGGACGGGATTTCCTTACAAAAATTAACTCGAAACAATTCAATGTCATTCTGTCTTCAATTCTGCTATAGTATATCAACCTTCCATTGCATGTTCGGAGTTCTATCCTGTCACAGTTCTGCTTCTAACTGTACATTCAAGTTCTTGATTCTGCAAGAAAAAACATCATATCTCTGCAACCATTAAGAAAAAACTATCATATTAATTCCTTCAATGGATTTCTTACTTATCATGGATTACCATTTACTAGAGCATTCACTTATTCTTTTCTATTCGATGGCCTTTTTCTCTTACTCTGTCTTTGGAAAATTCTGCTTCAATTATGCACTCTACATCTATTCACTGTCTCTACGTTGTCTGCTGCCTCAGTTCCTTATCTTCCTTGCTTCCTCTCTGCTTCTTTGCTCTTTCTGCTGGTCTCTTTGCTGCTTCTGCTATCTCTCTATTACTATCTCTGCTTCTTGTCTAATGCTGCTTCGTACTTCTCTCTTTGCCTTGTTGCTGTTCAGATGCTCCTTCTTTTCCACTTCCATTGCCATCAATGACAACATTTCCAACAATATGAATCGACATTCATATCCTTTGTTAAATAAATACCCAAGTTTTGGCTTAACTTAATGAAGCCATTAGACTCCTGACTTTGAACACTTCAACCAACGCTTAACTATTCCGCAGCCTAATACCTTGACTTATAGAAGAGGGATAGGCTATCTTGACCATAGTATTATGATACTATAACAATATTTCGAATCCTTTGAACCGATTCCCAAGCGTTAAATATTAACCACCATTGTAACGGTTAACTCACTCAACATTAGCCTTATACTCGGGCCCACCACAAACATTAAACTTTCATTTTTTAATTAAAAATTTCCAATATAAAACGTGGCCCATATCTTAGTTAACACTCGCGCATCTTTTGTTGCGACAACATTTGGATCCACTGCCCTCCGGATCGAACGGATCTCGTCAATATCGCGTTTTTTCTAGAACCGAAGTTTAACGCCTGGAAATCGTGCGATAAGGGTGGTATTTGCTTGGTGAGGTGGTGCAAATGTATTGGATCAGGTTTTTTTCTTATGGTTTCACCTCCGGACCAAAAGCGGTGCGAAATAGGCATTTTTGTTCACGAAACCACCCGACTAATACCTCCAGTAATCGAACAGTATTTGTCTGAATCTCGACGCAAATTTTAACTTATTCCTCCGACTTGTTTTCTCTGTTTGATGTAATGAAAAACTTCGCTAACATCGCCAAACATTAAAAAAATGGTGCATTTACACCGCAGACAGAGTATTACTAATTCTTGAATAAACAGAGCACATCCCACTACCCTCCATAGAAAGAATCGACCCTTTAACGCAGGTTTCACTCGTTCAATCCACACACCGAGGCAAAGGTTCTATTCAGCCTTATAAAACCTTCTATACAAGGCAATCACATTCCCTTCAATTGCTATGAACATGAATTCAAATAAATTCCAAGGGAAACAGGAGATTTCACACATAATTGATCCTTCTACCCATTATACACAGAAGTCGGAGATTCAAAAAATTTCGGAATTAAGCACCTTATCACAGAGACTGAGAGCATTAATTCTAACACACAGGGTTTACGAGCTTGAAAGAGTGAGTCCGTCAGAAAGTTGCCAATAACACAGAGTTCATACTAACCCTCTGAAAACATTCCTCGTGCAGAAATTAATTAATAAGACATATATTTTCACATGGGATTTAGAAGCAATTCTTCATCAATCTATACAATTGTCACCAGTTACAAAGCCTCTCGGTCTTGGCCAGATATTCATAACAGTGGCCTGTTTCACAATTTCCCGTAGGCTTAATAAAACTCTGCCTCTGAATAGATACCTACCTCTCAATAGGGGTGAACCCTTACACTATCCTTCATACTTACATTTATATAGAATGGTGAATGAATCAGTTGAGCTTCTTTGAAAGCTCACCTAAGACTCTTAAACTTCCTAAATCCTAAATTTAGACTCAAATTGAAACTGCTTATCTCTTCATATTCCTAACTGATCATCTTCCTCTCATGTTCTCGAATGGTTAGAGAACATTACAATTCCTCACTGTTTTATTCAAAATACTAATAATTACATGAGAATTTAAATACATAAGACCCCCCTATGTCTACTTATGTACAAAATATTTCTAGAGCCTAATTCCCCTACATCAATGATAGACCGTAATTGATAATGATATGGGTTTTGGGAGTGATGCCAGAATTGACCTGTAATAGGATCTGGAGGCGCTGCCTTAATTATCTGGTAATGAAAAAAATCACTATTGGGAAAAGGTATCAAATCCCACAAATTGATGACCTTCTTGACCAGGTCAAGGTGACCAAGTATTTCAACAAGATTAATCTAAAGTTTGGCTATCACTAGGTCCCAATAAAGCCCACATATGTATGGGATACTACCTTCAAATCCAAGCAAGGCCTTTTTGAATGGTCGATCATGCCTTTCGGGTTGACAAATTCCCTTCCTACTTTTATGAGGTTTATGCACGACATCTTGCAGCCCTTCACCAACTCCTTAATGGTTGTATATCTAGATGAAATCCTTATATTCAACAAGAGTTGGTAAGAACACTTGGAACACATTCAACAGGTCCTTTAGACCTTGCAGTAGCACAAACTATGTGCCAACTTGGAGAAATGCACCTTTGGCATGGGCCAGGTCTAATATTTGGGTTACATCATAGATGAGTAAGGAGTCATGTGTATTTGGCTAATATCCAGTTCATTTTCGATTTCCCATCCACGAACACTCTCATAGATCTTTGCATATTTTTGGGCCTTACCAATTTTTATCAGAGGTTTGTGTTGGGATTCTCCCATATGACTTTCTCTTTGAGTAAATTTACCAAGGGAAGAGAAAAATAAAATATTTTTTGGTCTGATTCCAAACAGAAGGAATTTGTTGATTTGAAGCATCACCTATGCTCTACACCTGTACTCACATTGCTATACCTGCAAAAACCATTTTCAATCAAGAAATATGCCTTTGAATATGCTATTGGTGTAGTTATCAACCAACAAGGGAATATTGTGGCTTATTATAGTGAGACACTTTCCAATATAATTTAGAAGTACCCCATCTATGAGAAAGAAATGCATTCTATCATGCAAGATTTTCGATAATGGAAACATTACATTATGGGGAAGGAAATGATCATCCACGCAAATCACCAACCCCCACGGTTTATACAGACCCAAGGGAAGTTGTAGAATGATAGCCATAAGAAGTGGTTGACATATCTGAAAAAATTCCATTTGAATATCAAGTACAAGAGGGGCAACACCAATCATGTTCCAGATTTCCTTAGTTGGCCACTGGTTGTAGCACTCACCATTTTTCTCAACTATTGTGGCCACGAGACCTTTGGATGGCCTAAACTACATAAAAATGATCCAAAATTCACCACCACATACTAGATGCTAGTGAATGGAAATAAAGTTCTAGACTTGCACCTCCAGGATGCATTATTATGCTACTTGGTCCACCTCTATGTTCCTTCAAGCGAGCATGCCAAGCTGATCTAAGAGTTTCACAAAATTCGAGTCGCAAGACAATTTAGTGAGTACAAAAATGTGGATGTACTACAAAAGTACTTTTATTGGCCAAAATCTCCAACAAGATGTTGGAAAATACATCAGATCTTGCACTACTTATGTCATCGCCAAGCCAACTATTAAGAAGCAAGGCTTGTATACCCCTATAACTACTCCTAACTGGCCCTGGGAATCCATCTCCATGGACTATATGTATGGCTTTCCTTCTACCAAGCATTGCAACTACTATGTATTTGTGGTTGTTGAAATATTTTCTAAGATCGCCATACTGACTGCCTGCAAGAAGAGTATCACACCAAAGGCCACTGCCAGAATCTTCTTTGAATGAGTGTGAGTGAATTTTGGTGCCCCACAAACCATTATATAATATTGGGATAGAATGTTCCTAAGTGAGTTTTGGTCGATCCTTTGGTCACTCCTGGATACCAAACTCACCAAGTCGACTGCATTCCACCCTAGACTGATGGCTAAACAGAGGTCATCAACATGATGATTGTGCACATACTACACATATACAACTCTAAGCATCCACATACAAGGGGTGAGAGTATTCCCTATGTGAAACACAACTATAAAAAATCTCTACATAGCTCTACTAGCCACAACCCATTTGAAGTGGGCCTAGGATTTCAACCATTATGTCCCCTTGATGTTGCACTTCCTTTTGCAACCACACAGGAGGTATCTTCCCATGTTCAGTATGAAGATGATAAATCCACCAAGTTTATTGAGTGGATTTATCATATCCACCAGTAGGTTCACGACATCCTTAATAAATCCAATGATAAATACAAACAATGACATGATAAACATTGGGTGCCCCATAAGTTTCAGGTAGGCGACAAATTTTGGTTACATTTTCCGAAAGAGGGCCTCGCTGGAGCCCATTGTAAGCTTCAACTACTCTGATATGGGCCTTACACCATCACCAAGGCTATGGGAGAAAATTATTTTTAGCTCAATACCCCCCCATTCCTTGGCTTTCACCCTGTATTCAATGTGGATCACGTTCGACCATATTGTCCACCCTTACTGGACACATCAAGTATTGTTGAGTTGTTCACACCAATAAATCTCAACCTAGACTACATTGAACATGTCAAAAATGATCAGATCATGGACACACAGATCAGAACACTCACAAACAGAGGATCCAATTGTATTGAGTTGTCAAAGCTGGCCAACTCGTGCACCACGACAAGTGGTTCACAAGGGACCAAGTTTAGCATAAATTTCCCCATCTCATGGAGGAACTTAACACAATGGGGACCATTACTTCATAAGGGGGTAAAATTGATCTAGGTGTATATTTGTGTCCACCCACCTATTCCACTTGGATCCCTAGCACTATTTCTTTCAGTTTCCTTGATTGTAGCACAATTTACTATTTTTGGCAGTTTTTTGGGTCCTAAACTTTTGGAGTCGTTTTGAGGCCATAACTGACGTTTTTTGGAAAACTGGAAAATTGGAGGCCTTGATCAATGCTTTCAGTCAAAAATTGTATTCCCCAGATAGATATTTCTAATGAGGTATCATACGCATCAAATGGAGATCATATGCCAAAGTTACAACCCCAGGAAGTTGGTGTACCAACTAACTCTAATGGGGCCTATAAAATTTTGGCACTTTATCTTCTAGGGTTAGGTTTTTGGATGTTTGGGTTTTCCCTTATTTCTCAATAATAGAAATTTCTTCGAGCCTCATTGTAACATAGTTAAGAAGGCATGTTGATATGAAAGTGGATAGACAAGATCTTTCTAACTCTTGACAAAAATGACAATGGCAAGAAGAATAATTGAAATAGTTGTTTGTATGTTATTCAAACTTCTTAACACAGAGTGTTTTAGATACAAGCCATTAATTTTAATGTTAAAGTTCAAAACTTAAGCATCATGCATAACATCAAAATATAATGGCTGCAAGAATTAATGATGGAATTTGTCCCTCCTGGACTACATCTCCATGTACGCTTCAAAGGTGAGTGACCATTGTATTAAGAAAGCCAAGAGAAAAGGTTACATTGACTTATTAGCTGATAAGCGCCAAAAAACACTACTGACAATGTGGAAGGTAATTCTCCTGAATAGGCTTTTCAAATATTTTCTCTTTACTTGAATAGGCCTTCAGTTGGACAGAAAAGCTAGCGATGAAAAACACACTTTTTCTAATGAATTGAAGCATTTGGACCTATACACATAAGTATATCGACTAATTTTTTATGTTTGAAGTGGAAATCAATGCACTGTAGCGAAATTCAAATCTGAATGTATGCAAGAATTAGAGCTCTCCTTCTCCAATATTTTCCTGCAAAAACAAAATTGTCTACAATGTACTTAATGCTCCTCAAAAGCACTTCTCTTTAATTCTTCTCTCGAGACCTCCTCTATCCTCTTCAAAAAATCTTTGTCTTCTTAAATAGGATGAGGGGAAAATGGCATTAAACCAATCCATTCCCACTTTTCTATCTTCATACATCGAAGATAATGACTCATTAGTTTTAATGTGAATTCCACTTTCAGATAATGAATTGATGAATAAAATCATTTTAAAACCTATTTCAGATTTAGCTCACATTATGTTGGTTCTCTCTATCATCCAGACCAAAAGCAGATTTCAATTGAGAATTATAGGTTTTGTTGTTCTCAGACTAGATAACACCTTAGTCCTTAGGGATAAGGTATTAATAACCATAGAGCCATTTCTTATGCAGAAAACCCAAAATAAACTTTATATTAAAGTCTAAAACCCTGACGGTTCAGCTAAACTGTGCGGATCCCGACGGTTGACATGTGATTGCTTTTCAGAGGGCGGCTTCTTTGATGGTCAATCCGGATGGTTGTTGTTAGCGCTGGTGGATAACACTGACATGTGATAAGCCTTATCTCCGGTGGTCACGGTCAGATATACGGTGCGTTAACTGAAAGTTTGATGTCATGTTCAACTCTGCTCACATGGCTAGACCTCTGATACGGTTATGTAGTCACAATTATTTTATCACTTGTAGTGTTTCATCATCTTCTTGTGGTTGGATTCTGGTAGCTCCAACTTTCTTTCTATAGGCTCTATGCTTTTAGTAATGTTCTACACAATGCCATGAAATTCCATAAAATGTGCATGGATATATTCTTTTTACAATTTTTAAAACCCAATTTTGATAAAAGAAAACACTTCCAGAATCACTACTAGAAGATTTTTTTTGTTTACCTTTCTTGTCCTGTAGCTTCTTTGGCATAAGCTCAGGATGCAAATACCAACATTGACTCGAAATATGGCCCATATTTTCACAATAGTTGCACTTCATTAAACCATAACCTAGGCCTTGATACTTAGGCCTTTCTTGTAAATTTATTGGTAGAAGTCTTCCTTGACCATTCTTACCAAGGCCCTCTCCTTCCTCATATCCCATGGCCTTCATCATGGACAAAAATTTTCTTTCAGAAGCTTCACTTTGCTTCTGGCTAGAAACTTCCTCGGAGTTTGAATCACTTTTTGGTGATACCAATATGTTAGGAGTTTCCTCAACATGTGAGGAAAAGGTTTTGATGGCCTCTCCTGTTGATTTTGGAGTTGATGAAAGAGAAGAACTATCTTCGTCCTCCTAATGAAAAGATAGTGTTGGCTTCTTTCCGTTAGTAGTTGCACCTTCTATTAGAGGGTTGTTTCCTCTTTTGTTCTTTCTCAAGACTTAAATTTCCAACTGCAATATCTGTTTGTCACTTTCTATAGCTTGCACCATCCTTCATAGAGCAGTATTTTCCTGCTGGGATTATTGATTAAACTCCTTGAGTTCTTTCAACCGAAGCTGTTGTTTTGATTTCTTGCCCGTTTTTTGTAGATATTTGTAATGAGGTATCATACGCATCAAATGGAGATCATATGCCAAAGTTACAACCCCGGGAAGTTGGTGTACCAACTAACTCTAACGAGGCCTATAAACTTTTGGCACTTTATCTTCTAGGGTTAGGTTTTTGGATGTTTAGGTTTTCCCTTATTTCTCAATAATAAAAATGTCTACGAGCCTCATTTTAACACAGTTAAGAAGGCATGTTGATCTGAAAGTGGATAGACAAGATCTTTCTAACTCTTGACAAAAATGAGAATGGAAAGAAGAATAACTAAAACAGTTGTTTGTATGTTACTCAAACTGCTTAAAACAAAGTGTTTTAGATATAAGTCGTTAATTTTAATGTTAAAGTTCAAAAATTAAGCATCATGCATAACGTCAAAATATAATGGCTACAAGAACTAATGACGGAGTTCGTCCCTCCTGGACTACATCTCCAGGTCCGCTTCAAAGGTGTGTGACCATTGTATTAAGAAAGCCAAGAGAAAAGGTTACATTGACTTGTCAGCTGATAAGTGCTAAACATCACTACTGACAATGTGGAAGGAAATTCTCCTGAAAAGGATTTTCAAATACTGTCCCTTTACTTGAATAGGCCTTGAGTTGGCCAAAAAATCTAGTGATGGACAACACACTTTGTCTGATGAATTGAAACGTTTGGACCTCTGCACATAAGTAGATGGAATGATTTTTTATTTTTGAAGTGGAACTCGATGCACTGCAACGAACTTCAAATATGAATGTATGAAAGAATTAGAGCTCTCCTTCTCCACAATTTTCATGTAAAAAAAAAACTCTCTACAATGTACTCTAATGCTCCTCAAAAGCACTTCTCCTTAATTCTTCTCTCGAGACCTCCTCTATCCTCTTCAAAACATACTTGTCTTCTTAAATAGGATGAGGGGAAAATGGCATTAAACCAATCCATTCCCACTTTTCTATCTTCATACATCGAAGATAATGGTTCATTAGGTTTAATGTGAATTCCACTTTTAGATAATGAATTAATGAATAAAATAATTTTAAAACCTGTTTCAGATTTAGCTCACATTATGCTGGTTCTCTCTATCATTGAGACCAAAAGCATATTTCGGTTGAGAAATTATAGGTTTTGTTGTTCTCGGACTAGATAACACCTTAGTCCTTAGGGATAAGGTATTAATAACCTTAGCGCAATTTCTAATGCAAAAAACCCAAAATAAACTTTATATTAAAGTCTAAAACCCCGACGGTTAAGCTAAACTGCGCGGATCCTGACGGTTGACATGTGATTGATTTTCAGAGGGTGGCTTCTTCAACGGTTGTTGTTAGCGCTGGAGGATAACACTGACATGTGATAAGCCTTTTCTTCGGCGGTCACGGTTAGATAGACAAGTGCGTTAACTGACAGTTTGATGTCACGTTAAACTCTTCTCACATGGCTAGACATTTGATATGGTTATGTAGTCACGGTTACTATTTACATCTCTTCCCATAGTTACATTGCCTCTGCTCACATGCTAGAGACCTCCGACGGTTATCATGTGCAGTTATGGACTGGTGGATAACTACCTACGGTTTTAAAACCCGATCACATACCACCACACATCTTCCGATGCAGTCGACTGATGCGGTTAGACTGCATTACATTTGGATTTGTAAATAGATTTATAATGTAAGTCTGAAAGTGGGTTTTCGTGACTTACATAGGTTTTTATCACCATGGGGAAGTTTTAGGACTTTAGTGCTAGGTCTTACATCATTTCACCTTAGGATTGATCCTTAGGCTTAAAATTAGAACTTAGACCTAGGCATAACCTTTTTGTCCTATTTTTAGGATTTAGTCTTTAACAAATGTTTTTAAGACTAATCACTAACATCTTTGTCTAACACTTAACTTAGACTCTCTAGTGCTTAATTTTTAGACTTAGGATTTTTTATCCTTAGGTATTTTACATGGATTTAGCACTTTACATTTCTCATAATGACTATGCTCTTTAATGTTTCATTGTCACATGTCGACACAACTCACTATGATGACTTTCTACATGACAACATTTTGGGCTTCAATTCATGAAGAGAAAATCATTGGTGAATATTGTCGAAGTCACTGACGTTGATGTTGACACTGACGACGAACATGTTGAACTGAATTTATGCACATAACAAGAATGCTACATGTGACCATCTTGGTCGCTTACCAATTTTGACAAGATCCTGTTGATGACTTGAGTCGATGAACCATTGATCATAAGACCTTCTTGGTTGATGCAATTTCGACACAACCTATTTCTTACAAAAATTGATGAATAATTACTTATAAATGACCATCTTGGTCATTTTGTAATTTTGACACAAAACTTCAAGATCCAAATTGGATCACATGTGGCTCCCACATATCTTCTTAAAGATAATCTACCATCGCTTGACCTATTTTTTTTCCATTCTGTATGTAAATAATTTTCAATAATTTTTTATTAATGAATTGGAGTTATGTTTTCGATGTATCTTTGTGTTTATATTTATATTTTTATTTCATTTCGCTCCTTCAAAAATTTGGATTAGGTGGAGCATCAGTGCATGCCCTTTCAATTTTTTCTCGAAGCCAAATTGCTATGTCAACAAGAATACATAGAGGAAATTTTGGACGACATCTAGGAGGACATTCATACCATTAGCGAGAAAATTGAGGCATTGGAGGTCAGAGGGAATGGAGTTATATCGATGGTTATAAGTGTTGACGGTTCCAGTGTCTTTATTGGAGGAAAGAAGGCTCATCTTTTAAGGGATGATGGCTCCTACAAAATTTTGTAATGGAAATATATGTAAGGGTACTGGACCCTATTCCAACCTTGTTAATAGTAAATCTTCTAACTGTTTTGTTTTAAAAAAATAACATGGAAGATTATTTGAAGAATAAATAAAATTCATCAAAGTATCTTTACATTTTTTAGTGGTCTCGAAAGTTGAAATTTATATTTTTAAAGAATCATATTGTGTAGGTTTGTAATCGTTTATAGTTATATGTTGAATGAAAACTTGATTTATTAAATTTTGTTATTGACATTGTGAGATCTCATAGATTTTAATTATTATTATTATTATTTTAGTTAATGTTGAACAGAAAAACAAGTTTTCAAATAGAAATATAGTTATCAAGATTGTAAAATTTGATAGGCCATAAACATTTTTTAATCTAACAATCAATTTCCATTCCCAACTCTTCATTATAAAATTTAAATCTAAAATAAAAAATAAACCTTACATCAATCTAATCCACTAATTTAAATTTAATAAACAACAAATATAATATATTAAAATATTGATGATAAATTTATATATTAAAAATGAATCACCCTGAGTGCTTGCATGCAAGCTACAACTCCATCCTGAAAGTTTAATGGTTTACACATTGAAATTCTTAAACACATCATTAAACTAGCAGGAGAAGGTAAATAAGAGATATCACTCTTTTTTTTTAGTTTAAGAATATACTAGCCTAGATCCATCGTAACTCTCGATCTATCAAAAGACTTCATCATGAAAGTTTAATGGTTTACACATTGAAATTCTTAAACAACCCATTAAACGAAACGAGCACGAGAAGGTAAATAAGTGATATCACTTTTTTTTTAGTTTAAGACTATACTGACCTAGATCCATCTTAACTTTGGATCTATCAAAAGCTGAGAGGGATCAAATCTCTTACGTAAATAAGCCATATCACTTATTTTTAGTTTAAGAACATAACAGTCTAGATCCATTTTAACTTTGGATCTATCAAATGATGAGAGGGGTCAAATCTCTTGAGATGCAAATTTATTTTAGAGTGTAAAGAGATTTGATCCCTCTCGGTGCTTGATAGATCTAGAGTTAAGATGAATCTATGAATCTGGATTGGCTATTAATCTATATATAAATTATAGTGTTTAATTCTTGTTTTTATTTATAACTTTTGAATTTCACTTATAAATTGAGATGGATGTCTTCATATATATTATTTACTATAATTTTCGATAAAATGTTTAATCGGTATGTCATATACAATGAAACTGTATTTTCATTTACTAAATCATTAATATATATAGCTATATTTTATATTAATTATTTTAATGGACCACACACATCATTTGTATAATAAATTTATTACTATGTTAAAATTTGATGTCATATTTAACTACCCTACATTAATATTAAATTTTGATGTCAAATTTAACTACCCTACATTTAAATATTAGTTTTTTTAATTAATTTTAATTGATTTTAAAATATTATTAAATTATAAATATTACTTTAGTAGATAACTTACTATACTATTCATTTTTAGTTGTTGGATTTTTGTACTTTATATTTATCCAATTTATTATTTTTTGTTCATTAATTTTTTTTAATAAATTAAAATGATGAAAATAAATCATTATCAAATGATTTGCATTTTATATTTATATAAATTTTAATTTAATATTAATTAAAACATACAAAACTATATATATATATATAATCTTATATTATACCTACATATCTCATGCCTCTTAGCTTTAGCTTTCTTTGTAATCAAATAAAGATATAATACATTTATATGAATCGAATATAATTTGAGTTATTAAAAAAAAAAAAATACAGTCAAAACTAACTATTATTTATTTCTCTTTTAATAAAGATAATTATGTTTTTATATTAATTAATTTAATATATAATAAATTTATACACTCCAAGCCAACTACTAACTCAATGGTGCACTCTATTCAAACTCTACTATATTGCTATCTCCTAGACTAGTGATGGATTTGTTAGCTAAGTTGACGAAAACCACGACTGCTCTATTTATGTGCTTAGTTGGTTTAGTATCCAACTCGTTATTTTTCGTGAGGCATCGCTCCAAGTCCATTGATGTAATCAATAATGCTGATTTACAATTTGTTGTAATTAATAATGTTAGCTAGTGATGTCAAAGTTTGAACATGACCTGGTGGAGTCTCTATTCAATTATATTAGACTAGTGATCTGTATATTATATTAAATTAACGTGTGTTTGAATGGGAAAAGGAATCTTTATTCATAAATTATATATTTATGGGCGGTGTTGAGTTTTTTGAAAAAGAACGTAGGGTTTTGTTATTCCAAAGGCATAGTTATTAATTAAAATCTGAAAAAAAAACATAGTTATTAATTACTAATTATTATGTAATATGGTTGATTTAAATTTTTTTAATGTAATTAAGTATATTTGATAATAGAGAAGAGAATATTCCAAAGCATAGTTATTAATTACGAATTATTATGTAATGTGCTTAATTTAAAAAGTTTTAATGTAATTAAGTGTATTTGATAATATAGAAGAGAATTTGAATAGAAATTGAAATGGTTAAAATACGATATTATCTTCTAGATCATTCATAAAATATTAAATGTAATAATCAAATTATATTAAAATTATTAGTTTATATTTTAAGGAATTGTATATTGAATTTGTTTTTTCATTCATAAAATATTAAGTATTATAATCAAATTATATGAAAATTATTAATTTATATTTCAGAAAATTATATTCAAAACTAATATGATGACCAAATTATATTAAAATTATTAATTGTTTTTTCAAAGTGATATAATATATTAGAGTGTAGCATCACCAAAGCCAAAGGTTGAATCTTCCTAATATCAGGAATTAGGAATTTTCCATTACCATTACACTAGTGCCACTAGGATTTCTAGCTTAGACACTTACATTATTGTATGCTACCACTCCTCAAGGCTTCCTAATGCAAAAAGTCAATAAGAGGATAAGAGGACTAACACAGCTCATGACAAGACCTGGAAGGTGATTGGATCATTTCAAGTTAGTAAGCAAGATGGTAGTTGCAATTAGTTGTCTCTATGAACAACCACATGATTGATGAGCAAAATTGTATTTAACTATTTTAAATATAGGTTATAGCTTTATGTACTAACCTGCTTTACACAGTATTTTTTATATTTGAATATATTGGTTTATTTCCATCACTGTTATTTTAATATTTACGATGCGACCTTATTAATCGATTATCACCATTTACTGTGTAGCCATACCTACTAACACACTTAGGCCATGATGTAATAGGTTTTACCATCTCATCACTTGTAAATTTTGTTATCAAAATATATATTATGGATACAATATTTTACATCATCAACATAATAAAACCGAAGTTCAAAGATATGTTGAAGCATAAAAGTAGAATTGACTATATTAATTATGGAGAAAGCACAAGTACAATAATATTGATTGAAAAATGGTAAAATATATTTGCAAATTGTCATTCCATTTTGTACAAGTTTATAGTAAGCTTGTATATTTGGTAGGTTTGCGAAAATTAGTGTCATGAAACATTATTTTATTTTTCATAGACATCAATGAAGATTGACAACATAAGTATAAGTAGTATTATCGAAGATTGAGTATTATTGAAAATTGACATTAAAGTAGTAATATTTTTTTTATTTCAAGTTTCAAATTATCAACACATATTTGTGAGCTTATAATTTTCATTATTTAGGGATTTATAAAATGATATATTAATTTACATTGATATGTTTTTTATTGTCATGTATTACAATAAGTTAGGTTGAGCTTGAAATTGTAAGTGATCTAAACCTAGGTAGCCTCTGTGACCTAGTTTGGAAAGAGCATAGGGTTCCAAGAGGGAGATCAAGTTGAAACCATCTTTAGAATTGGAGTAAGTTTTAAGAAATACTTTTAGTTGGTTGACCACAATTAGGATTGCTAAGAACTTGAAACACTCATAAGGCATTTTCCAATAAGAGCAATTTTTTATCCATGGGTGTCACTAACCCTAGAATAAATGTTCACCAAGTTTTTGATTAATTCGAATGATCTATTGGACTATTGCTTTGAAAAGGCATTGTCTAGTGAGGTGAAAATTTCGCTCGAACGACGAATTTCTCGTCAGAATCCAACAATTTTTTTTCAATAAATTTGACCATGGGAGTGTTTGAATCATTTTTTCGATGGTGGAAATGGATTCAACACCATCAAGAACCCTTGGGGCACCCAAAATTCTAGAGCTTGACAGCTATAACCTGGACTTCCAAAACTCTCTGTCATATTCGTGAAATCATGCTAGATTTTTCATTCTTCTATGGGAAAAAACGTCGCTTCCTGAGACTAATCTCTTTAAAAATAATATTGAATGGAAAGTCTTTTCTCCTTGGAAAAAACATCCATTTATTCGTGCTAAAATTTTATACAATAATTTTATTTTCATAACTTTTCCAAAAATAACATTGATTTAATCTAACATAAAATATTAATATATAAGCATCATCTTAGTGTATAGACATATTTATAGACATACTATATAACATATTTAATAAATACTAATTGTTGATAAAATTAATAAAAATGTTATTAATTGATTTTTATATAAAAATTAATAGTTCTAACAATATTTATTTTTCATCTAACTTCTAGTACAATCATATAAATTAAATGGCTAGTAAATGATGATAGGAATCAATCATAAAAAGCTTACTTCATCATAAAAATTAACTAAATTATATCATTATTTAAAATAATAATTATTATTAATGATAAAAAGAATCAATATATAAGTTACACATATATACATTTAAAAAAACATGTAATAGGATTATCAACCATGGAGATGTATTCCCAATTTATCATGGAGATTCTTAATTTGTAAATAAGCTTTGTTACAATACCATAAGTCAATACCATGGATTAACAATACCACATGCCCAAAATACCATAACTCATTTTATATGACACTTGTTCATATGACATTATTTTTAATTAAGAATTTAATTATAAGGGGAAAAAAACACAAATATATGCTTTGTTATAATGCCATGGGCCAATACCATGGCTTATCAATATCACATGCCTGAAAAACCATAACTCATTTCTTATGACACTTGTTCATATGATATTTTTATAATTAATGAATTTAGTTAAAAGGACAAAAAGGCATAACTACTTTGGAAATAAAACTCAACCTTTGATTTTCCTTGATTTGGTTGTGAGAAACAACACCAATGGGCATATGGGGGAAATCTTGTCACTTTGTTGCCTCTTGTCACATTAAACAGGCAGATGGCATGGCTATCCCACCCCATGCACTTGCATGTGTCAACCAACATCACATCCCCTCACATTAAGATGACATATTTCATTCTCATCATGAGCTTTTGGATATTTTAGCCTGCCCCTACTGCACAATCACTGTTGAAGAATGGCTCTGAATAAACTCGAATTGGTCCAGCCTTTCTCACACAATCCTCATTGGCATATCCAATCACTGGTTGTTGCAAATCATGCAACAGTATAGTCACAACTGATAGTCACACTGCTCTTTCACCTACCTCTTCACTGGTCTCCATTGAAACTGTCCATGCATTGTAGTTAACTGATGTATTCTTTAGTTGATTAATGAGTTAATAATTAGTGAATTAACTAATAATTAATTCACACCACTCTCACTAGTGTATCAATCAGTTAGACTAGATACAACTAGCTCAACTATGTTTAACTCAGTTAAACTGAACACAACTCCATCAACTAACTCAATAACTCCACCAAACTCTGTCACATGAGTTCTAACTGAAGTATCCATGCAATAGCTCCACTTAACCCTCAGGAATAGCGTAATTCCTTCTGTCAGCTCCTGTACCACATCTGTGCACTTAACTGAAGTGCTCCAAGAGAATAAGATAATGTTTATAGTCCAAATATTATTAAGAGCTAATAATATTCAACATATATATTTTTAGACTGGCAATATAAAAATAGATTCCGCCCAATATGTCTAAAAATAGAAGTCCATCTATTTTTCCAACTTGACCAACCATCCACAAATAGCATCCTGCAACTCATAGAACATGATCGACATGTCTAAAAATAGACATAGTCTAAAAATAGACTTGCGCCAAAAATAGCCTGCGAGCCCACTTAGTGAAGGCGACTTCTTTCCACTAAGCTCATCATCTTGTTGCAATCTCATCACTCCCTCTCAACAAGATAATGATTATCTGCCACCCCTATCTTTCCCCTGTGGTATTCGAATTTGCTCCTGGTGAGCGCCTTTGTCAAGATATCAGCATCCTGATCCTCCGTAGGAATGCATGAAAGTAACATGATCTTCCGCTGCACACAATCTCTGATATGATGATACCGGATGTCAATGTGTTTATATATATCATGAAATACTGGATTAACCGAGAGTTTGATGCAACTCTGATTATCATAATATATCACAGTAGGATCTAAGTGTGAACCGAACAACCCGACCAGGATCTTCCCCATCCATATAGCCTCGCATGCAGCCAAACTCGCTGCCATATACTCGGCCTCTGCTGAACTGAGTGCCACGGATCTCTGCTTCCTGCTGTACCAAGAAATTGATGTCGACCCGATACTGGAAATCCCTTCAGATGTCCTCTTTCTGTCCGTTGGGCTCCCTGCCCAATCTGCATTTGTGAAGCCACACAACTTCACCTCATTCAACTGTCTGTACCATAATCCATATCCCGATGTGCCTATGAGATATCTCAATACATGCTTGCCTGCCTTCCAGTAGAGCTTGGTAGGCTTAACCATAGCTTGTGAAAGCTGGTTAACAGCATAGCATATGTCGGGTCATGTATTGACCAGATACATAAGCGACCCCATATTTGTGGAGTAAACGGTGGCATCACTACCTCTTAATGAGTGTAGCATCCTCTTTCCTCCAACCACTAGGAAGAGGGTGTCGATAGGCACGGCCATGCATGTTCGAACTATCGGTATCTCCCGGAACTGCTCACACCTTGAGACACAAACAATCCATCACTGTGCTGCCAAATTTCCAATCCCAAGAAATAATGAAGGAGGCCCAAGTCCTTCATCTCAAACTCTTTTTCAAGATCAACCTTGCATGAGAGTATCAACAGTTCATCACCCGTCAAAATCAATTCATCTACATAAAGTAAAATGATCAGCAACTTACCCTCCACCACTATCTGGTATAGGTTCGGATCCACCTCACTCTTGGAGAATCCAAGTCTAATGAAATAACTGTCTATCTGTGTGTACCAAGCACGAGGTTCTTGTTTCAACCCATACATCGCTCTCTTGAGCCTGTACACATGCGACTCGTTGCTGAAGATCTCGAAACCTTCGGGCTGCTTTATGTACACCTCCTTTTCAATCACTCTGTTGAGGAACGCAGTCTTCACATCCATCTGATGAATGTGCCACCCCATCTGCGCCGAGAGAGAAAGAATCATCCGTATGGAAGAATACCTTGCGACAGGTGCAAAGGTTTCCTCATAATTGATCCCCTCAATCTGTGGGAAGCCTCGGGAAACAAATCTTGCATTGTACTTCTCCACACTCTCGTCAGCTGCTTGCTTCACTTTGTAGATCCATCTCGAACCCACCACTGATTTCCCTTCTGGCCTTGGGACAATATCCCATGCAATGTTTCTAACAATTGAATCATACTCTTCCACCATGGCATCTACCCATGCGGGATCCTCCACATCTTCCTCGAAAGAGTATGGCTCTGTCATGATACACTTGCTCATAAGAGCCATGTATCCAGTATACCGATCAGGTGACTGTCTCTGTCTGCACTATGATGTAGGTGCTCCTACAACCTTCTCTGCATCTTGAGCCAGTTGCTCAGCTTCTATAGTGCGCTTCCACCCTCTGATGGCTGGCACTGCATGAGTGGTCTCTTCCACTCTATGAACCTCCTCTTGTGGATGATCCACATCCTGAGGCTCATCCTTAGGAACTAATAGCTCCTCATCTGCATGCAAGTGCGGCTCCCTCTCAAGAAAACACTTCATGGCTTTCTCCTCATGAAATTTGATATCACGTCGCACAATAGTCTTGCGACTATCTAGAAAATACACACGATAGTTGTGGGGTGTATTAGTGTACCCCAAAAATATCCCAACCTCTGCAGTCAGCTCTAGCTTCTTCCTAGCAGCCTTAGTCACATGAATGTAAACAGGTGAACCAAAAATCCTCAAATGGGAAATATCAGGCCTCTTACCAGAAACGCCTCCTCGGGTGTACTCATGCCAAGTATCCTGTGAGGACAATGGTTCTGCACATATACTGCAGTATTGCATGCCTCAGCCCATAAGTGTATGGGAGAGCCCTGATCATGCAACGTCGTCCGTGAAACACCCACGATCATTCTGTTCTTCCGCTCAGTAACCCCATTCTGCTATGGGTTATAAGGCGCTATGAGCTCTCTTCGAATTCCTTCTGCGCTGCAAAAGTCCTTGAATTTGATAGAGATGAATTCACCACCATTTTCACTCCTAAGAGCCTTCACCTGCTTCCCTGATTCTTTCTCAACCAGTGCCTTGAACTCACAGAACTTTGAGTATGTATCACTCTTCTTTTGCATGAAGAAGATCTAGCACTTCCAAGGAAAATCATCAACAAATATCACATAGTACCTGTGCTTTGATGTCGAAGCTACTGAGAAAGGTCCACACACGTCTGTGTGAATTCTCTCAAGGATCGTCGTGGCGCGACTATCCTTCTCGTGAAAGGTGGCTTTCACAAATTTTCCCAAGGTACATCCCTTGCACTAATCTGACTGCGCAAGAGTACCCTTAGGAAGCCCAGTAGAAATCTACTGTAGTATCTTCAAAGCTCCATGGTGAAGGTGGCCCAATCTCCGGTGCCACAACTCGCCATCATCCCGGCTCACCACTCCTTCTACCTTGCCTGCCATTGCTGCGCAGCCATCTACCTGCAATTGATAAAGGTTCTTAACTCGAACCCCTATCCTCCAGGTCTCACCAGTTGCCTTACTACGCAGGAAAGCCTTTCCCTCACTAAAGACAACATCATATCCCTTGTCTTCTAACATCGCCACAGAGATAAGATTCTTCTTCAATCCTGGAACATGCATCACTTCCTTCAATACGAAGGGTTTACCGGACTCCCTCTCGAAGGAAATGGTACCGATACCGGTCGCACTGTATCTACCATCATCGCCCATCTCGATGTGCACTCCAAGATCTTTCTCATCCAGATCAGTAAACAAATCTTTATCTTCGATCATATGAAAAGATGCACCACTGTCAAGAAACCACATTGAACCCATCACACTTGAGACCAAGCATGCGATTAGCGAAAAATCCAGCTCAAACTGCGAGGCTAAGGCCTCTCTAGCTGCAGATCCAGCAGCCTGCTTATTTTTCTTCTTCTGTGGACAATTAGTGGTGTAATGTCCGTGTTGGTGACAGTGAAAGCACTTCACCTTGGACATGTCTTGCTTCTTGCCTTTCGCACCGGATTGAGAAGCATTCTTCTTGCTCTTCCCCTTCCTTGCTTTGGCAGCCAAAGCACAATTTTCTTCATCTGAGTTCTTTGATGAAGATTCGTCCCTGGTACTTCGCCTTATCTCCTCTTGCACAAGATCCGACCAAAGTCGCTCCCATCCTGGCAATTTCTCCCAACCATTGACAGAGTCCTGATAGGAATGCCAACTCTTCGGAAGCCCAAGGAGAGCCAAGCTCACCAAGTCCTCATCATCAACAGTAACCCCCACACTTCCCAGCTCATCCCTGCATTGGATGAACTTCGTGAGGTACTTGGGCATACTGTTGCCTTTCTCCATTTTTATGTTTTTGAGTCTATCCTTGAGCGCCAACTTCCTCTGGTCGCTCTTGCTTTGGAATAAGTCTATCAAAGCTTTCCACATCAAGAATGGAGAAGCCTTACCATGAAGGCTGGACACTATGTGATCCTTCACACCTTCCAACAGAATCCTTCGACACTTTTTTGTCTTCTTTTTCCATGCGTCAAGTACGGCAGCATCACTAGAAGTAGGTTTTGGAATTTCTGCATCTATGAACTCCTTCAACCCATTGTCATCTAGCACCACCTCCATCCTGTCCTTCCATGCAATATAATTCGAGCTTCCCTCAAGGGCATACTCCAATCGCAATCTGTTGAAAGACATCTCAACTTCGACACCAAGAAAACACTACTGCAAATTCGAATTCCACCAGCACAAAACTCAACCGCTTCAATGTTTTGCAATTGCTCCAATGATCAATATCGCTTTGATACCATGTAGAAATTTGATAACTGATATGTTATACACCGAGATTCTCCTGATCACACACTATTTTAACTTCATGCACAATACAAAATCTCTTCTACCATTGATCATTAATTGCGGAAATAAAAACAATCGCATGCACACATTAAAACTATAAACAATCACACATATGAACCATGTATTTTATGGTAAAGCTTAAAGCTAAAAACCCCCAAATATCTGTATATTATATGTCATAGATATCATGTAGCAATAATTATACAAATCTCCTCACAAAGCTCTCAGTACAATCTCCAATTGCTACACACTAATCAAGCTTGGATCTAAGCAAATCACATGTTCCAATCTACACTTACACACCTTAGCACGCACTCTCTTTAGCACTTAATCACTACGGAAGAATAGCTCTGAATGAACTCGAATTGGTCCCAGCCTTGCTCATGCAATCCTCATTGGCATCTCGATCAACAGTTCGACACCAAATCCTTGCAACAATATAGTCACAACTGACAGTTACACTACTCTTTCACCTACCTCTTCACTGGTCTCCACTAAAAATTTCCGTGCACTGTAGTTAACTGATGTATTCTTTAGTTGATTAATGAGTTAATAATTAGTGAATTAATTAATAATTAATTCACACCACTCTCACTAGTGTATCAATCAGTTAGACTAGATAAAACTATCTCAACTATGTTTAACTCAGTTAAACTGAACACAACTCCATCAACTAGCTCAATAAATCCACCAAACTCTGTCACATGAGTTCTAACTAAAGTATCCATGCAATAGCTCCACTTAACCCTCAGGAATAGCGTAATTACTTCTGTCATCTTATGTGCCACATCTGTGCACTTAACTGAAGTGCTCCAAGAGAATAAGATAATGTTTATAGTTCAAATATTATTAAGAGCTAATAATATTCAACATATCTATTTTTAGACTGGCAATCTAAAAATAGATTTTTCCCAATATTTCTAAAAATAGAAGTCCATCTATTTTTTTCCGACTTGACCAACCATCCACAAATAGCATCCTGCAACTCATAGAACATGATTGACATGTCTAAAAATAGACATAGTCTAAAAATAGACTTGCGCCAAAAATAGCCTGCGGGCCCACTTAGTGAAGGCGACTTCTTTCCACTAAGCTCATCATCTTGTTGCAATCTCAACAGATACCAACATTGAATAACAATGCCAACAATTTGGGGACTAAGAGAAGTACTCCCCCTGAAGGGCTCAACACCATGCTGACTACAAAGCCGATACAAATTGATCTTCTAATAAGAACAGGCGTATCTCTTGCAAGATACGCATGTGAAATAACAAACTCAACTTCCACTCACGTCTCTAGTCAACACCATGCATCCTCACATTCTAACCATACTCCCTCTAAGCATTTAATGGGGTTGCAACCAACCTCTCTTTGCTATTGTACTATCACTTCTCTTTCTATGTAATAAGCCTCCTTGCCAAATTCAAGAGACTAACCCTCATAGACTAGGAATCCAACTAACTTTGATGAATGATATACAATGAATTGTAATACAAATACAAGGCTCCATAGAGGAAATACGCGGTTGTAATAAGTACATATGAATAATATATGACTCTCATATAAGCATTCCTATCATCAACCAATGACTCTATGGGCCCAATGTTTACATCATTCACCCAATGCAACAAGGGCTATGTCAATGACATGCAAAACTAGACTTTGACACCCAATAGGTCATACATAGTTGAATTTGATAATTTTACAATGCATGCTAGACACCATGGGTCTCCCTCTTTTACAAATGCACATAAGTGTGCTCTCCTCTATACAATATCAATACAATGATATGTGGAAAGTACATGACATCCATCAATAAATAATGTGTTCTATGCAACAACAACAATAGGAGTACAATACCTGGCATATGTTTGCACATGGCTACTGTTAACACCTCATACATAAATAATAATATCAACAACACCAACAATAAGCTCTTTGTAGAAAAATCACACGAAAAGAGCACAAGATAACTACTAGAAACCATGATACTCCTTATAGACATATGCAATATAACAAACTTTAGGAACAACACAAATATCATGACATATTGATAGTAGCATATACATCCTCATCACCAGTAAATAATAATTCATCAATGAGGCTCAGCAGTAAGTAGCATACTCCTGTAGCATCAACACTAGCTCCGGACAACAAACCAACATGCAACAAAAGCATCACTAGAAATAGATGAGCCAATACAATATCAATATCCCCAACATCATTAATGTGGAAAAATAAGTAATGTATCCAAGAAGCAATCTAAGAAACAACAAAAACAACAATATAAAATTTTGCAATAAGGCATTGTGAGTAAATCATCAACTCCTTAACCTCATAATATCAAGGTCAACACACTCTCTTCTCATACAATGAGATAAAACTCTCAAGTAGTAGAACCATTTGAACCAAAACATCATAGGAAAAAACATATTCTCATGAGATTCAAGTAACAACATATTGTCTCTATGAATCAACAAAAATATACCTCTCTCAATATCTTAGCCATTCATACTAAGCTTATAAACTCATAACAACTCAACAATATAAATGAAAAATATCTCAACAAAAAATAGCATCAATACTACCTGCAACACAAGTATGTTAAACATATAAATGCACTACAACTCCATCATCCTCTAACATATGTTCCAAATCTGATCTCTGATATGTAAACTATCTTTGCAGTCATGTAGCTCAGATTTTCTCTCTATCTAACCCTTTCTACTTCACACTTTGGCATTTTGTCAATGAAGAAAGATGCAATCAATAGGAAGCAATATTCATCATTATCTTTGACTTGAACACCTTCTAGAATGTGGAGAAACTCAATTCGACTCTAAACCATAAAAAAAAATCCAGAAAATACCTTGAGAAATGCTCATGGGAAATTATATACATGCATGAATAAAAATTTCACTATAAACCTATCATTGCGGGGAAAACACTTGCTCCTATATAGGATCCTCACTAGGATAGTGTGAACATTCCAAAGAGGATATAAATATATTCACTATGAGGGCAACTGTGTCCTAGAGAGAATGCCTTAACTCTTGAATTTTTTATCCTCCTACCACCAAACTTGTAACTTAGCTTCAAGACATGAACATACACTCTTAAGACACTATAAAAACCCTAGAAAACCATACATTGGACCGGTACAAGGGATAGAAATCATGATTACAAGGTTGAATAGTGGTTGACATCAATGACAACACTACAATGGCAACAAGCTCCCCCTTTGACATTGACGTGAACCTGAACATAATCTTCCCTTTTGAACATGAATTATGAATTTGAGCTCTCTCTCCCCCATTGAAATTAATGGCAAGGGGAAATACATAGAAAGACCAACACACAATACATAGAAATTACAAGGTACAATGCCAACTGTAGCATATTCCCCTTGAGGGGTTGCCTCATATACTCATCCAGGCTATTTTTCATCAACATTCTCTATTTTCTATGCATCTATAATTCATGTGAGAGGCTACATTAACCATCAACTATATCAAGGACTCCATTAAACATCATGAAAAAACGATATGCAATTACAAACATGGATCTAACAATGATGACAATATCAACACCATGAGTTTTATAGGTTGAACATGCTCCCCCTAAACATGTAATTTGGTTTCAACCATCTTCAATGTTGTTGTACATGTTATCTATTGCTACTAATTCCTCCTTGTCTCATATAAGAGGCTGCTCCTCATGGACCAATACTTCAACCAAATTGACCCAATGATATACAATGAAAGTACAAGAATTTATAGAGAAAATACATGGCAATATGAATGATATGCAATGGTTTTGCAATGTCTCCAAACAACCAATATATGGCTAAAACATGATAGTACTTGACTACAAAAATGACTCCAATATCGCACATGGATGAAACACATGACATCTACCAACCAAAAAAATGGTTGTAATAATTCCCATGACTCAACATGAATCATTTCAACACATGCTTGACTTGATCAATGACACTTTCTCTTAACTCTAGGACCAATCTGCCAATACCCGAGTGATCAAAACAACATGTTATAGGGCTTCATATTGAGAGTACATAGAAATATGAGTTCTTTCATGGCTGAAGTAATAAACTCAATACAAAGCATTCGAACACATACTCTCTCTCTATGCATAGTTTTTACATCAATGCACTCAAAGGTTGTTTCATGGCCAAAATAATGCCTCCTCTTAATGGATGTTCACATCAAATTTTTTTTAAACAATGAACCAAATATAATGCATGCACATGGGTCATTTCAACCATAATATCAAGAGAACATGTAGAAACATATGGATGAAAATATGACTCTCCTCTATAGATAGTTGAACCAATGGTATCCTTGTATGCAAGGCTCATACATATGTTTTTCAACTAATTGTCAAAGAAAAATAAATACATATGTATGGCTGAAAATTTTACTCTTTCACTCATGGAAAAACATATGAAGTTGCTACAAATTAATGAGTGAAATCAATAAATAAAGTGACAAGTAAACCACGAAAATCTCAAACCATGCATAAGTCCCCCTAAGCGCATGCATCTCCAATAGGCAGTTTGATCCTATGAACCTGAATGTGCAATCTGGCTCATAATCACATCATGTTACTACTACTCATCTCCACTAACTCATCATGTTGTCATGCGCTTCCCATGAGGCTATGCACCTTTGATAGACTTCTGATGTCTTTTCTGAATATTCAACTGGAAGCCAATGGAATGTAGATGGGGTTGTTATCTTTAATTCATGGGTTGTTGCTCCTTATTCCTCCACACTATCCTAGGCTACTTCTTTTCATTCTTCTGCAACTTTTTTCTAGGTCTCCTCTAGATCTGTTATGCAACCAACTCACAAAATGGAAGAAAATACAAAACAACGACTTAAAGATTCACCTCTTCGAGGGGGAAACATCCTTTACATTACGTAAATGAAAAATTATTGGATGATACAAATGATAAAACCTCCTTGGTATATATGGGAGGCTAAGGGGTCTCAATATAATCAGAGCCTATATAACAATAATAATGTCAGGACACAACAATAACAATATTTGGCTTCTATGGGGCCCAACAACAATAACATGGGTGATACATGGGCACAACAATAACAATAGGGGCTACACTAAAAATAACAATAAGGGGAATACACTAGTATTATAGGGACCTAGCATGTCCCTCTCCTTCAAAAAAGTGTTGTCCTCAACGCTTGAGTAGTTCCGGATGCTTCTATATAGAATTATCATCCTCCCATGAGGAATATTCATTGGGTAAGTTCTTCCACTTAATGAGGTAATATGAAATTGATTGATTCTGTAGCTATTGCGTTCTTGTATCCCTGACTGCTTCAGCCTCAAATATGGTCTTTCCTTCTTCATCGAGTTCTAACAACATTGTTTGAACTAGGAGCTTCTCACTAATAAATTTATTTAAGCATGAAACATGGAAAACTGGGTGTACTCGGAAAGATGCAGAAATCTCCAATTTGTATGCCATAGTACTAATATTTTGCAACAACTTATAAATACCATAGTATGTGGGTGATAACTTATTATCCTTCTTAGGTTTCTTGAGGGACATTTATTTGTATGGTAGTAGCCATAAAAATACCCAATTGCCTATGTTATATGGGATTTATGATTGCAGAAAAAAAGTATCTCCCCTAGGTTTGGTGACTAACCTAGAACAAAAGATAGAAAAGGAACCCAATGCTTTCCTTAAAGTAAATAGATGACGGAATGAAGCCTACCTAAAATATGTCACATCCTTCGCTCCTTCTTTAGCTTGAATTCTCCAATTCCATCTCTAATTTCCAAAATTAGAACATGCAAATCTAAAAAACACAAGCCAAGAAACTACGAGATATATTCAGTATCATCTAAGTAGTCTATTAAATATATCAACATGGTATTGAAATACATGAAATAGTGACATTAAATATATGAAAACATAGAACTCTTTTCATTAATATAAATGGAAGGAGATTACAACCAAAAATAGGTGTTGATATTGTAGAAGAGCTCCTCCAAGCTATCTTGTCCTTTCGATGTCACAATTTTCACCTCGAATCACCCAAAATGCATGAAATGATGTCCCTCACAACAACAACATCATGGTAGAATCACTCTCCAAAATCCAACCTCTTGCATATGGAAGGTTGTAAATATATAGAAGAGTGGGGTAAATTGGGATTTCTTATCCAATTACCAATCTAAGGTTTTAGATCCACCTTTGATGGGAGGTTGGGATCAAAGGATAAGGGATGGAAACTCAAAATATGGATAGGATAGGATCTAAATATTTTATCTGAGGTAAATTTTTGTAACAAATTCTGGAAGCTTCTCGAAGAGGAAGATTCTAGAATTTCTCTCTTTTTCTTGAATTACTAGAACCAAATCATGTGAAAAGGGGAGAAACCTGTAGGTGATCAACACAGAACAAAGTGGAGAAATGTGTAGGTGAACGCTATCCAACAAGAGGCAAAGGAGTGTTGGTCCTAAAATTTTAGGAAAAAGAGAGAAATTTCGGAAGCTTCCTCTTCCATAAGCTTCCATAATTTTTTAAATCCATTTACCTCAGATAAAACATTCAGATCCTATTCTATCCCTCTTTGGATTTTCCATCCCTTATCCTTTGATCCCATTCTCCCATCAAAGGTGTATCTAAGACCTTATATTGGTAATTAGATAAGAACTCCCAACTTACCCCACTCATCTATATATTTACAACCTTCCATATGCAAGAGGTTGGGTTTTGGAGAGTGATTCTACCCTGATGTTTCTATTGTGAGGGACATCATTTCATGCATTTAGGGTGGTTTTAGGTGCACATCGTGACAAGGAAATGTCAAGACAACTTGGGGGAGATCTTCTACAATATCAACACCTATTTGTGGTTGTAAACGCCTTCCATTTATATTAATGAAAATAGTTCTCTTTTTTCTTATATGTGATGTCATTATTTCATGTATTTCAATACCATGTTGATCTGTTGAATAGAGTACTTAGATGATACTACATAGATCCCGTAGTTTCTTGGCTTCTGTTTTCTGGCTGTGCAGGTTCTAATTTTGGCAATTAGAGTTGGAATTGGAGCATTCAAGCTAAATAAGGAGCAAATTGTAATATCCCTAAATGAGAATGCACAGCAAAGCCTGCTAAAATAATGCACTCCTTAGAAATCTATGCAATGAAATGAGTTTGCAGCTCTTGAATCCCTTATATCAGTGGATCTAGTGTCTATACCCAAAAGGAGAGCCAAAAAAATCAAACTAGGTGAGGTAAACAAACCTCCCACCACCTAGTATAGCTGGAAAACACCTAAATAGAGGGGTTGCAGCTATATGCAACAAACTGCTTCAGAAATAATCAGTTTTGGGAGCATGAGTAGGAGACCAATAAAAGGGGTCAAATTTCATATATACAGCAATAAATCAGATCCATAATGATTCCCTTATAGTATACAATAGAATTTTGAAGACAAGAATAGAAGAAATTCCTCAAGAAAGAGGGCTGCAACACAGGTATTGACTGCAAAATAGCTTGAAAACGTTATTTATAAGAGCTACAGCTGTTGTATATTATACTCTAGATCTAGATAAGATATGTGTACAAAATATCAGATCTATTTAAGATCTGTACACTAGAAAGGCTCCTTTACAAGAGCCCCTTGGGGTTTTGATCAAATCATGCAACACAGAGAGTAGATCTGAGATCTAAAGTAGCAGATCTGGAATAGTATTAAAAAATTTCTAAAGATGTTTACAATAGTAGTAGTTTAGATCTGTACAGAACATGGATCAGCAATCTAATCCATGGATTGCCATAGTGAAGGGAAAAACCCCAACACCAGAGATCTCTCCTCAAAAAGTGGGTCAAAATACCCTGGAACTTCCTTCTTGCAAATAACGCAGTCCTGGAATGGAAACTACACTGTAGGTTGAGGCACTGGGTTGGCCTGATGCCAAGATCTAAAATATCAGCTCCAAAGGTTTAGAACTCTCTTGCCCATGGGATAGAAGACTTTCCCAGTAAAAGGAGGCCTTGGAATGGCCTAGATCTGAGCAGATCTAGCCTCCACTTACTGCAGCTTGAAAGGAAAACCAAACCCTCAATAGGATCTGCGTTGTAGTTGGAATATGAACTTGGCCAAATGCCTGATAGTGGATGATATCAGCAAGACTCTTCCAAGATCTCCTCAATGGAAGAGGTGGGATTCCCACATAGGAACACCCTAGTGCTAAAAAACACTATCCTCAGCTAAACAACAGAGAATGATATATGTCTGAACAAACAATATATTCAGAAATATGCACAGTCAACAACATTCTTCTGTTGTCCTCCTCTTCCTCTTATAGGATGAAAGTCTTGTCAAACCCTAAACCATCTCAATGATTTAGTTGCATTCACATGAGAAGCCTCCAACTAAAATTGTGTTGTTCCTCTAGGAGATTCACTGTATCTAGACAACGTTGTTGATTTGGTCCTGGTTGACTTGGTCAAATTCTCCAGTCTCTTTCACACCTAAGTGTGCTTATGTACATAGCCCAGATTTGTCCATGTTCACATGTGGGATTGATTTATTTTGTTGTTAGGAGATTTATTGATCCTCCTTTACAGTTTTATTCATGAAACAAAATATTGAGACAAAATTGTATATTCCCATTAGCTTGGGCTAATTGGGAATATTACAGTCCTCCCCTCCAAAATGTTGCTTGTCCTTGAGCAACTGATAGGGTGAGTGCTGCAACACTTCTCCTTCTTCATTGGTGACACCATCAAAGATCAAGATTCCCTCATGAGCTAAGTGTTCACCAATCCAAGCCTCCATGAATTGTTCCTCCAAAGTCATCATGAGATGTAAAAATCCATCCCACAATGAGTCAAGAACTCAACAGAAACAAACATGGTTGGTCCAATACTCTCTCTAAAGCATGTAGCATAAGGCACATAGAGAGTTTCCATCCCATGTGGTACATACAAACTGCCCATCCTCCCTCTATACAATCCCATGAAAAGTACAACTATATAATCCAAGTATGGAAGCATCATTACATATACACAAACAGAAATTTGGGCATGAGGAGGTGGGTCAAAGTCCCACATATGGTGCTATCACAGTGCATCTCCTTCCTGCATCATATCAAGGTATGGTAAGTGGTTTCTCCACCACTCACTTGTTGCACAAGTTATCTCACCATGGCTGAAACTGTGAGATATGTTTGGTGCCTTTGGGAAGCACCCATCATGAAAAAGAATCTCCCTTTGCATAGCAGGGGAGTGGCCAAGTTTAGAAATTGCAGTGGCCCAATGTTTGCCATGAGATTTACATGGTACAACACTCCCCTTGGGAGTCATGGCCTGCAACAACATGGTGAAAGAATGTATCAAATCAGAAAATGAAGCTTGCATTACATGATCAGATTTTTCACCATCAATGTTTCTTCTATACATGGAATTGTGCACAAATTTTTCTCCCTTTTCAAGAGAAGGAAGAAATAACTAAAATGACTCTTGCATAGATTCCTTTGGCTACCCCAACTCCACATAGCTCTTTCATTCAAGAAAATGTTGATGTAGCTCTCCTCCAAAGCCTTCCCATTCAAAACATATCATGATAGTGTTGTAGATCTCCATAGAATAGGTAGGGCTAAAACAGAACTCCTTAAGGGCCCTTTGTAGCATCCTCTCCTTGAGCTTGGAGGCTCTAGGTAAGAAGATCATATCATGATGATAGATGACTCCCTCATGGACTAGATAGCCCTCTTCATGCACCTAGTCATAAAGCATCATACAAGTGTAGAGATCCTTGGAGTAATCCACCAACAACTGGGATTTCCAATATAGATCTACACTCCCCAAGAAATACAGCTCTGATGATGCATCAATAGGAATGCCTTCCATGATGCTGATCTCTCCTTTGACATTCCTTATGCCAAAGGTACAAGTAGTAAGGGCATACATTCCCTTTTCCTCCTTCAACTGCGCAGAATTAGAAATGAAGGATGGTAAGGATGATGAGAGAGGAAAATCTCCCTCCTTCTTGTGCTTTCTCAAGCCTTCCAACGTTGTAGCCATGTTTCCTAATGCTCCCTTCCCTCCTGGATCTGATTTTGGAGCATCAAGTAGTGAGATATCACCCACTAAAACTGAATCAGGTGGCCTCCCTGGTGGTTTTCCACTAGATGAGAGTGTCCCTTGCAAGAATCTTATGAACATGAGAGAAGGGAAAGTGAGGGCCTTGCTTCCACTGCGCAAATCCATCTTTGTTTTCTGTGTGGAAGTGTTATGTGAGGGGTAAGAATGCATGCCTCTGATCATTTGAGGTGCACCACCCTTCTTGTTCACCCATTCCATTTGCAAAGCCTCCCAATCAGTGGTGACTTTCCCCAATGTAATCAGCCATTGAATACCCAAAATAACATTGGTGTCTGGTATGTCAACTACAAAGAAGTGATCCACCAAAGTGTAGGATCCAATGGTGACTGAAAGTGATGGGACATAATGCATGCATTGCATTGTTCTATCTCTTGGGACCAAAACAGAGAATCCCTCAAAAGTATCATTCGGTATGGCCCTCATTTGCACAAGATGAGCATCAATAAAGTTGTGGGTGGCCCCATTGTCAATAAGAATATATACCCTTCCGATTCATGATTGAACCATGAAATATTAAGGTCAAGTACTTTGGTACTCCCCTCAAAGATGCAAGAGTTCCTCCAATAGGGGCAAAATCTCCACTCCCATCTCTCGATGGTGTTGGATCTCCCTCAACATTGTCAACGTTGTGACCTCTCCTTAGTTCATCATCTTCTTCTTCCTCCTCAACATCTGAGAAGACTTCTATGTGATGTGCTTGTCCAGCAACACATCTATGTCCAGGTGCCCATGATTCTTGGCAAGTGAAACATAGCCTCTTCTTCCTTAGCTCCCTCCGGACTTCAATATCAAGAGGCCTCTTGAATGAGCTCTCCTTGGAAGGAGAAACTCTCTCTTCCTTCCCTATAGAAAGGTAAGAGGGCTTGTTCTGAAAGGTTGCCTTTGCTTTTGGAAAGGCATATTGAAGGTCTCTAGCCCTCTCAATGGCATCATGCAATATAATGGGCTTGGTAGATTTAACCAACCCATGTAGAGGTTCATCCAAGCCATCGATGAACATGTACACCCTCCTTGCTGCAGAAAAATCAGGAACCATAATAGTTAATCTCAGAAACTCGGAGATATAAGATTCTACATTACCTGAATGCTTCAACTTTGCAAGGTTCATGAAAGGTGCTTCTGGATCCTTTCTGTCAAGCCTCTCCACAAGTCTTCTAGTAAATTCAGAATAGGCAGTCACATTGGCATGGCCCAATGTAGACAACCCATGGAACCACTAGTTGTGTGCTTCACCTTCAAAGTGCAGCGTTGCAATCTTGATAGCTTCCATCTTAGGGACTTTGTTCAACTGAAAATAGATATCCAACTTTTCTACCCATGATTTGGCAGAAATAGTGGATGACCCATCAAACTTGGGTAAAAATAATCTTCCCATAGAGTGATTTCGATCATAATTCTGAGTGAATCCACCATCTCTATACTGATGCCTTGGTCTTCTTTTGTCCTTGAGGTGACAAAAATATTGAAAACTCAGGTGGTCCTTGAATCTCTGATTCTGGGACTCATATTATTCAAAATAGTCTTCAAGGGATGCTTTCTCATGAGGCCCTTCATTCTCCACATCCAATAAATTAGGTATAGTAGAGCATTGTGGAGCTTGTGGCTGGTTCATTGGTTGATCATTCCAGTGGTGAGACATGCTAGAGATTTCACCGGGATGAAACTTCCTAGGAGATTCCTTGAGCCTGTCTAGTCTCATCTCTTTGATCTCTCTATCAAGATCTTGCATGGCTACCAAAAGAGTTCTTGCAAACTCTTCTCCTTCTTTATCACTTCCAGTTTCAAGGGCTTTACCCTTGTCTTGATCATCATTGGTGTAATCAAATTTCTTCTGGCTTCTATTCTGATACCTCTTTTCTTTGTCAGTAAGAGGCTCATCTTCTTCTGAGGCCATATTGGCTTTAGATTTTCAATGAAAGCATAGGCTGTGCCAAGAAAGATGCTTTGATACCACTGTAATATCCCTAAATGGGAATGCACAACAAAGCCTGCTGAAATAACGCACTCCATAGAAATATGTGCACTAAAATGAGTTTGCAGCTCTTATATCCCTTAGATTAGTGGGACACTAGACCCAAAAGGAGAGAAAAAACAAATCAAACTAGGTGAGGTAAACAAACCTCCTGCCACCTAGTATAGCTGGAAAACACCCAAAGAGAGGGGTTGTAGCTATATGCAACAAATTGCTTCAGAAATAATGAAATTTTGGGAGCATGAGTAGGAGACCAATAAAAGGGGTCAAATTTTATATATACAGCAATAAATCATATCCATAATGATGCCCTTACAGTATACAATAGAATGTAGAAGACAAGAATAGAAGAAATTCCTCAAGAAAGAGGGCTACAACACAAGTATTGACTGCAAAATATCTTGACAGTGTTATTTATAAGAGCTGCAGCTGCTGTATATTACACTCCAGATCTAGAGTAGATCTATGTAAAAAATATCAGATCTGTACACTAGAAGGGCTCCTTTACAAGATCCCCTTAGGGTTTTGATGAAATCATGCAACACAGAGAGTAGATCTGAGATCTACAGTAGCAAATTTGGAATAGTATTTAGAAATTTCTAAAGATGTTTACAATAGTAGAAGTTCAGATCTATACAGAACATGGATCAACAATATAATCCATGTATTACAATAGTGAAGGGAAAAAAACCAGCACCAGAGATCTCTCCTCAAAAAGTGGGTCAAAACACCCTGCAACTTCCTTCTTGCAAATAACGCAGTCCTGGAATGGAAACCGTGTTGTAGGTTGAGGCACTGGGTTGGCCTGATGCCAAGATCTGAAATATCAGCTCCAAAGGTTTACAAATCTCTTTCCCATGGGATAGAAGACTTTCCCAGTGAAAAGAGGCCCTAGAATGGCCTAGATCTGAGCAAATCTAGCCTCCACTTGCTGCAGCTTGCAAGGACAACCAAACCCTCAATAGGATCTGCATTGTAGTTGGAAGATGATCTTGGAGAAATGCCTGATAGTGGATGAGATCAGCAAGACTCTTCCAAGATCTCCTCAATGGAAGAGGTGGGATTCCCGCATAGGAACACCCTAGTGATAAAAAACACTATCCTCAACTAAACAACTGAGAATGATATATATCTAAATAGACAATATATTCATAAATATGCACAATCAACAACCTTCTTCTTCTTTCCTCCTCTTCCTCTTATAGGATGAAAGTCTTGTCAAACCCTAAACCATCTCAATGATTTAGATGCATTCACATGAGAAGCCTCCAACTAAAACTACGTTGTTCCTCTAGGAGATTCATTGTATCTAGACAACATTGTTGATTTGGTCCTGGTTGACTTGGTCAAATGCTCCAGTATCTTTCACACGTAAGTGTGCTTATGTACATAGCCCATATTTTTCCATGTTCACATGTGGCATTGATTTATTTTGTTGATTAGGCGTTTTATTGATCCTCCTTTACAATTTTATTCATGAAACAAAATAATGAGACAAAATTGTATATTCCCATTAGCTTGGGCTAATTGGGAATATTACACAAATCATGTGACATATTCCAGGTAGGATTCATTCTATAATCTATTTAATTTAATGAAATCATTGGGTTCCTTGTCTCTCTTTTGTTCTAGGTTAGCCACCATTCCCAGTGGAGATACTTTTGTCTGCAATCATAAATCACACACAACAAATTGGCGACTCCAATGAGGAATGAAAAAGGCATCGTTAGGGATTTGTGCAATGATGATGACAAGGTGGAAGAGGATGTTGTTTGATCCCATTAGGAGTCTTGTTAACCTGATGTGACAAAATGGCCTATAAAAGATTGTCCCCTAAAGTGCAAAGTCATAAATGATGACTGATGACTGAAGTGTTTTACCTTGTGACATGTCAGGATAAGGAACAACTGAAGAGATTCATCTATTACAATACATTTATATCATGACATCTTTTGTTGAGGGAGGAATACCCATAATCATCACATAATATAACATCATATGTACAATGATTAAAATATGAGTCCACATATGACCAATGTTTGACCCATGACCGAATGAATGTCTGCATGATCATGGCCATCATGCATTGTGATATTTTTATAACTCCTGAAATCACATACTGGATGGATAAACTAGATTTGGGATCTTATATCATGTTCACACAACCAAATCACCAATGTACGATTATAATTGAGGCCAAACATGGTAGACATTATTTTATTACCGGTTGAAGATGTAAGTCGTTAACATATGCGAGAGAAACCATCGATAATGTTAATGGCTCTTAAGGTACTATAGTACAATCCCTATGGTGTGAATAAATGAGTTGGTTTTGAACACCACACAGAATATTTTAGTCGAAGGCCAATGATGTAAACTTATCGCTAAGAGTGGGGAAACTTTCCATTGATGTATGCAAGAAAAAAGGTACCAAAGGGTTGTTTCAAAGTCAACTTCCTAGATAATGTGTTGATGTTGACAGGAAGCGTCCCATCATAGGAGGGTGTTGATGTATGCCCCATAAAATATAGGAAATGGGTATCATGATTGAGACAAAATGATGTTGATATGGAACTGGATCAGGAAAGGAAAACATGAAATGAAGGATTAAGAGTATTGTAATAGATATAACCAGAATTAATTCGCTTTAACACATTGACGACATTGAATAAATTTGGCAGAATTAACTAAAAAATGAAATGGAGGTTCTAAAAAGGTATGATGAACCAAAAGACAAGTGGATTACGCAACCCAAAATCCATGGATATTAAGTGGAAGAGTGTCGTGTTCAAGAGAGACTCTCTGCCATTAGAAAATGGAGTACCCTGTTTCCCAAATTTCCCTAACCATACTAGTCAGTGCCTCTTTATTTTATAACAAGAGTGAGGAGGATAACATATGCTTGATATGTAAGTTCATCCTTCGGATGAATCCCTTCTAGTATTTTTAACCTGTTAGCCCCCCTATGAAATTTTTGACAAGCAAATAGGGGGCTAAAATGTTTTTAAGCCTTCAAGGAATGCATTTCCCTTGTAAACACATTATCCTTGAAGCCTCTATGTGTCTTTGTCCTTTGATAAAATCCCCTCTGTTGATTCCCATCATAAAGCCTCTTTGTTTATGAATAAATGCCCAAGGGCCTCCTTGTTCCTCTTATTTCCCCCCCACCTAGCTTCTATTTTGTCTCTCCTCCTATTTCCCTTCTCACCTTTCAAATCCCCTCAAGTTCCCCTTTAAATTCTACCCTTACCTCTTTGATGGCCATTTTCCTCCCTTATTCCTCTATCGTTACCCTTCCCCAACCTTCAAATTCCATTGAAATGGGTTAAAACCCACTTCCGACCTTATTATAAGGCCTAGCCCCTTCCCGCTATCCCCTCAACCACTTCCCACACATGGCCCAGCGCTGGGACCAAGCGCTTAAGTCCCAAGCGCTAATTGCAATCGGAAGATCGGCGGGGGTCCAATTCCTTTGTTACATTAAAAAGGTCCGATGTGATTGGGTTTTAACGCCAAGTCCTGCGATTTGTTTTCAGCCGTCGATCTGTCATTTCAATCGGACGACGGAGCGCCAATCGCAACTCCCTGTCCGATCGCAATCGCAACTCCCATCGGTACCGCCCCGATTGCGATTCCCCAATTACATCGCAGTCGTCCATCCTCCCCGCAGATCCGACGGTCATCGCACTAATCGCTCCATTCCTCCAATCGCTAATCGCAAGCCTCCCCCGTCGTCCCCCGATTTAATCCCATCCGTCCATCTGATTCGCGATCCGACGGTCATCGCTTCTTCCGCCCAATCGCAATCGAAACTTTCAATGTGTGTCTTTTCTGTCCCCTCCCGATTGCGATTGCCCGATTCAATCCTGACCATCCATCTCCCTGCTGATCCTATGGCCCAGCGCTGATCGCTTCACACCCATCACGCCTCCCGTTTTCCCCTCCGATTGATTGTGAGCCGTCGATCTGACCTTCGGATCTAACGGTCAGCGCTCGATCGCTTCCCCGCTCCCAATCGTAATCGAAACTTTGAAATGCATGTTGCGATTGTCACCAACCCCAATCTCCAATTGTGATTGCTCCGAATGAATCTTAGCCGTCCATCAGATCTAAGATCTAAGGGTCAAAAGTTGATCGCCCTCCGCCATGACTGTGTCCCACATCCAAGGCTCCGCTCCCTTGTTTGTTGGTGATTTTCTTTGTAATTCGCCCCAAAGTTAATTGTTGGGCTTTTGCACTATTAATCCTTTCTCCACCACTTTGCATTCTTTCCATTGTTTCTCCATTGTTCTGCCGCCATTCCTCCGCCTCCACAGCATTTCCTCCGCTGCCACTACCCGAGTTTTAAACAGTTCATTTTATCGTGCAGATAGCACAGAGAGGCCATTACAGCCGCCAGCACAGCAGCAGAGACAGATTTAAGGGATTTAAGCCTGAAATTGGAGATTTAAAGTGTTAATCTCGTGTTCAAAGGATTAAGGATCAGCCTGAAGACTAATGAGCACACCAGTAAATCATAAATGCGCTACCTAACAGCAGAACGTGTTTTCTCCAGAGGTACACCTTCCTACAAGAAATCTCCATGCCCTCTCGAGCCCTGAGATAATTAATTACACTGACTGAAGCTCATTTAAGACAGTCAGGCAGCAGTTATGAGGTATGGAGAGCCTTGCAGATCATCCACTAGTTCATTTATTCCAGAAGGACTTCATGAAACACCAGAGGTCAAAATCCGACCTGACAGAGGCGTCCAAACAGCCTACAGAGTACATACAGTGATGCATTCTACCATTAAGTGGTATTGGCATGAACACTTCTGCCTTACTATCTTAATGAGACTCATTCAATTGTTCACCTACTTCTGTTTCTTCCTCTTCTCCTATAAGAATTCCCGAGAACATATTGTAAAGGTTGTTGTTGCCTGGCTGCGCAGTTGCTGTTAGAGGGATTCATGTTTGACTGTTAGAACAGTCTTGGGAGGAAGTAGCAGAGTAGTGTTGTGTAATAGGCTGGGAGGAGAAAGTTTGGATTGTATCAGCCATTGAGCTATAATGTACATGACTGGTTTTGCATCAATTAATCAAAGCACATTTCACAGGATCCTGGTCTATTGCTATTGGTGATGTTTTTCCTAACTCTGTTTATTACATTTTCATGTTGTTTCATGTTCTTCTGGTAGGCAACAGAAGTATAACATAGGATTCACCCTTGTTAGGTGCCCTATGTTTCCTGCTCTCCCTACCTTTAATGTTTTCTGCTTCATGTGTTATCTAAGAGTGAATTCATGAAGTTTAACTAGTGCAGTGGATGTTATTGCCTGCTGGCTGATGTATGAACTTGGGGTTTGCTGCTTGGATGTTTCCTTGTCAAATCTATCTCTGTTTTCCCTTTAGAGTTGCGAAAGCAGACCTGGAGTTAAATGACCTCTAGTCTGATCTATAAGCAGCCCCTTTGTCCCTCTTTGAGAGCTGCCTTAGAGTATGTCCAAGCAGGTCTGGAGTTAAATGACCTCTGACCTGATCTATAGACAGAAATTTGTTTGTCTCTCCTTCTTCCACCTTCCTTCCTTAATGTTCCATCCCATCATCTATCTAAGAAGATCCTCTAGTATAGATGACTTTCCCTTTGGAAGCCTTGGCTAGTTGTTGCATGTAATTTCCTTTTATGACTCCATGGCCCAATGGATGGCACAGTTTTGACCTATCCTCTTCGCTGAAGCATCCTGCTGTTTTGTTCCTTTTCTCCCATTGCTTTCCTAGTCCATGATCTCATGACCAACCCAGCAACCAACCAACCAAATCACTTGAAACCCCCTTTGTGCTTCATAACTAGCCTAATACCTCATATTGAGCTCCAAAGATATATCATTCTTTGCTTAATTGGAGAGATCCCTCTCCGGGTCCAGGAGGGCTAGATCCTAGGGCCCCAAAGTGGTTCTGATGTTGTCTCATCTTTTGGTCTTGCCAATCTGGCCAAAACATGGGAACTCCAACATAACCAACCCTGAGAAGGAGTGGTTCGACCTTGCCATGTTTGACAAGTCAATCATTGTTTTATGTTTTAACAAGTCCAGTGAAGGTAAAACTTGACATATTTTTCATGTTTAGAGAGTTTGAAAAAGAGGCGAAAAAGAAAACTCTAGATGTCCCTTTTCATAGATGGTCTCTCGAGTTTGAAAAGGTAGAAATAAATAATCAAGAGAACCTCTTAGCCATGTTTGACTAAGGTATTCCTTTTCCGTAAATAGTCTATATCAGTCTGGAAAAGGGTTAAACTTATACTGAGGGGACATATTTTCATTTACTTTAATGGGTTTGAAAAGAAAATATATCAGCGATCTTTTCATATTTTGGGAGTTTGAAAAGAGTTGAAAGAGGACTCCAAGGGGTCACTTTTACGTAGGTTTACGGAGCCCAAAAAATAGATAAAAGTATAATATTTGGTCGCAATAACCTATTTAAAGCATGATAAAAATATGTTAGAAGATGTGGACCCACTCAAAACATTAAAAAAAGGACTAATCATACTTGTTTCATAGTAAAAATGAAACATCTATAGGTCAAAACATTAAATATGAATAAAATAATGCAATAAATGACTATTCATTTTCACCATTTCATATTTACCTTCAATAATGAGAATTCTAAGAATTTTTTCCCTCAATCTTCTAGAGCTAATTTCGGCTAATCTGGGGGACTATTTCGAGTACCATTACTTCCAGGTAAGAGCTAAAACCCTTCTCATTATTTTTAATGAGCTCCATCATTAGACATATTTGGAGGGGTTAATAATCACCTTTTTGCCTCCTTAGATCTCTTTTTCTTTAATTTTTATTATTGTTTGGTTTTATGATGCTAGTATAGGTGGTGATTAAGGCTAACATACTCTGAGTGCCTAATATGAGGTTGAGTGTAGAAAATCATGAATTATTAATCATTTTTATAAGGATTTTATCATAAAGACTTGGAGGAGACATCAAAGAGAAATTATAGGAGGATTTTCCACCCTCCTTAACTCTCAAACGCATCCGAAGGATCCCATAGATTCTCTCCAGAAATTCGAATGCCAAAGGCAACAAAAGGATCCCTAAGGATTCTCTCCAGAAATTCGATTCCAGAGGCAACCAATCAAATCAAAGAGGAGTGCACCCAATCTTTATTTACTTCGATTCAAGTGGACTTAATCATCATTTTCTAGGGAGTTTTTGGTAGTTTCCCTATAGAATAAATAGAGAAGAGCTAGAGCTAGGAAGAGTTATTCAATACTAGTCCATTCCAGTTGGAATTTTTTTGCAAGATATTTAGTTTTTTATTATTTTACTCAGGGATCAAAGTTTTAGAAATGTATGAGGTTATTCTTTATGAAATGATCAGAATGATTTCATTTTAATGATTTAATTTTTAGAGAGCTAGGGTCATGGGTTAGGGATAAATCCATGTGCCTTAGCCTCTCTGTTGTATTTTTTCTCTGCTTTCTGTCATTTCATTTGCCCCGCTTCCGATAATTTCGCTTATGTTTCACTGCTGCTTAGTCTTTGCTTTTAGTGTGCTGCTGTAGTTTTTCATTTGCTTACAAGAGTAATAGAATAGAGGAAAAACAAAAAATTGTGAATCAAGACCCCCTTCTCATCTCTGTTAATAGAGCTCAAAGAGGGTGAACCTTCCCACAGACTGAAAAATTGGTTTCAGTTCACTGTTTCCAAGATTAAAAGTAGAGTTGCATTACCATTTTCAGCCTTCTTTTTTGTATTGCATTTTCACGCATTTCCCTATTTTTCGTGCATAGATCAACATAGTTTTTTGTATGAATTATTGCTAAAAATCCAGAGCAGCTCCTTGGTGCCTTCTCGCTTCATTTTCATCTCTCTCTTCACAACCTGAGCATTTCTTTTATGCCTCCATTCCCTCCTATTTTCCGCTTATTTTTACTGCTGCACCCACCTTTTATTCCAAAAAACACTTAAACCCTTCAGCCCGCCTCATTCCTTTGTTTTTATCATTCATGATTACCTTACCCATTTCTAATTAAAAACGCTTGAAAATCATTGGAATTCAACCTTCTGCCCTTCCTCCTCGAACTTCCCGCTACCGTACTTCACCTTTTCGCAAACTCGCACCTCGCAACATTTCCCTTTTCCCTTTAACACTTACCACTCATTTTTTTCCGATTACGATATTGCAATATCGCATATTGTAAATTGAAACCTTTTCCCTTGCTTCTCAAATTTTCCGCTGCGTCATCCCTATTGCAATCCCATTTCGCAGTTTTTACCCTATCGCAAATCGCATCCCGCAGTTTTATCCTATCACAAATTGCATCCCACACTTTTTATTTGGTTCCTTTAACACTTACCACTCCTATCTGCCGATTGTGATATTACGATCGCGCTCCACCACCAGTCCCATCGCCACATCATCCACCGCATCACACATCGCAAATCACACTTTTATTTTGTTCCTATTAACCGTTACTACTCCAACTTTGTGATATTGCGATTGCAATATCGCATATCGCATATCACACTTTTTCCTCCATAGCCCTTCCTCCATCACACTTTTCAATTCATTCCACTCCAAAGTCATTTCTGCACTATAATAAATTTTTATAAGGTTTAACCCTGCTCTTTCCACTTCTAAGCCTTGTTGCATGCGTTAAGCCCTCCATTAGCCTCTTTATCCCCTTTTCTTTCCTCCAAACTGAGAATCAACACTTTTTCAATTAGAGTTAAGTCATAGGTAGCTTAGCTGCATGGATAGAAGCATGATAGATAGACCATAGGATAAGTAGAGTGAATTTAGCCATTTGGCCAAGTTAAGTGTGGTTTAGAATTAGTTTACTTTCTGCCATTTATTTTCAGAAATTTATTTTAGTTTCCTTTCTGTCATTTCTTTTCTGTAAATTAAGTTAGTTTCCTTTTGGTCATTTCCTTCCAGCAATTTACTTTTCAGTTTTTATCATAGTTTAAGAAATAGCACCCTTTCGTAAAGTAGAAGAGGATGACATGAACAGAATTCATCTACTGTGTATATATCATTGTTACCTCTAAGTTTGTATGAGCCTCAGGTTGATAAAGTAAAGTAGAGCAGCCCCTGGGAGTTGCATCACTCTTGGTGAAATACCATGGCTCACCACTTTTCACGGTGCATTTTTGTGATTTCATGCAAATGTTTTGAGGTTTTGAGGGCCATGGGTTCCAAAAACATGCCCTAGGACCAAATAAGCCCCACAGAATCAAAATTTTCATTGAACTTAGGCATACATCACTAATGGGAGAGGTGAAACACTCGATCATGTACTACTGGGGTGCGTTGGGTGCAAAATCCTAAGTAGTTTATAATTTTTCCCTCAAATATTGTCAAGTTTTTTGCATGAAAGGGAGGCTAATGAATCGCTTGTTGATGTTTCAGGTGTTCATTATCATAAAATTGCATTCATATGGATATAAAGAGAACATGAAGAATAATATTTAAATGTAGCAAATGATCCTACTACCATCCTGTTGGATCTTTAATTAAACTGAGAGGTGGGGGGGGGGGTGAATCAGTTTAATACATACATAAGATTTTCAAAATTTTCACCAAATTTATTTATAGCTTAATTTTGTTAGTCATCAGTATTTTTCACTTGTTGGTGATGACTAAATCCATAGCTGAGTTTTCTAGAAGCTGATCTCCATATGTCAATTTGTCATCTAGAAAACCCTCATAAAACTTTTTTCGCCCTCCTACTTTTCAGTCCGCCCATGTCAAGGTTAAACCTCATTATCACTATCCTATCTAGCTTTAGCCCTACTGGTCTGCCCATCAGCTCTAAAAATACAAGCCAAGTCTGTCTAAGAACCTCCCCTAAGTTAGGAAGTGGCGCTTTAAGGCATTTTACCCTTGGCAACCATCAAAAGGCCAAAAAACCTCCATCTGCTACAGACCAAGCATAACAGACCTCCCCCTCTGCAAATGAAATTGATAACAGCCCTAAGTCGCGCCACTTACACACCCCTAAGTCTCAGCAATACACAGACCATAATCTCAAGCTGATTTTAGGTGTTTACACTGTTTGATGGATTTTACAAGTACAGGAGACATGTCAACATCTCAGAAGACTATTTTCAGTTACACATGAGAAGACAGTTGCTTCTCAATATGATCATGAGCCTGAGATGCATCTGCAGGGAAAAGAATTATTCAGCAAACTCTTGCAAACTCATTCACAGCCTGATAGGACAGCAGAAGAAAGAGCAACACTGTCAAGAGGCTGATGATATGAAATGGCTAATAACCTCCTTCATCTATAAGTAGAGGGTTTGGGCACCTCCTTCATTTATAAGCAGAGGGCGATGGCCAAATTTTTGACTTGAAAAGTTGCAGCTCACTGTAAGGTAGATTTGTTTTAAACAGTGAGATAGTAACATAGATTTTCTAAAGCAAAGTAATGATTGCAGGCAGAGGTAAAAGCAGTAAGGTTTCCAAAGTTGTTTGCCTGCCATCATATGTAAGAAAATCCTTGTCAATATATAGTTTACATGTAGTTGGGACAGAAGTTTAAAGAACATCAGACTGCAGCTACATTTTGTACCCACAGTCAGAAAATGAAGTTAAAGGACACCTATAAGTCAAGATTAGTTTCACAGTGGCCATCTTTCAACTCCAAAGCATTAAGAGCAAAGTATTAGTTTATGTGAAAAAGGAAAAAGAAGCTCTGTCAAAGTGTTAAAGAATACTCCCTGCAGCTTAAAATATCCTCTACAAATGTCCTCTTTCATAGCAAAGCATCCAGAAGCAGACATATTAGTTTAAAGAATCAAAGGATAAATCTATCTCCTTGCAAAAATTACTAGAGTTGCCTCATCATCTTTAGTACAGTGCTGAGTAGTTGGTCCAGGGTTGAAAATATTGTGAAAAGGTCTAACAGTGGCAGGGTTACCTTCCAAACATAAAAGCACAGTGAATGGGGTTTAGCTTTTTGAATGTTTGTCATAAGTAAATAGGCTGGCACCCACTAAGGCTGTTCAAAAAACATGCATATGCTTTGCCAACATTGTTCAAAATATGAGCCCTTCTCGGCACATTAACAATCGTTCTTTTCCCTTTGTCAAAAAGACGAGGCAGTGGTTTAAAGATAACAGTCTTCTAAACCCTCCCAAAACAAACTCAAGGAGTTTTCAATTTATTGCATTTCAAAAGGGACAAAGGACTATTGCATTTCCACTTGACAAGCTCCAAGACCGCAAGCAAGGTATTCCCTTGATGCTCACAAAGCCGGATAAAATGTCTTAAGCAAGAAAAACAGAGTTTTAAAGAGTTAATAGTTGCGCGGTGCGCCTGTAGATGCGCACAACGCGCTCAGGGAGAAATAATACAAAGGAATGAACGGTGGCGCGGCACGCCTGTAGGTGCGCGCGACGCTCCTGTGCGTGTTGGTCCTGTCGGCCCGACAGTGACCTGACACCAACATATGTGCGGCGCTCTTCCTCACAAACGCGCCGCGTGTCTTTCAATGGTTCTAATGCCTCCAAAACTCTTGTAAAAGCTACTCAAACTCCTCAAGACGCCTTTCATCGAATCTTAGAGGTATTTATATGCACCTCCCCTGTTTTCTTCAAACTGCCAAGTGGTAGGAAGGGGTTAAAATTCATAGTCTAAGCCACAATTTGAATTCTATGTGAAAAACAAGATTTACTATGGAAATGTGGCTAGAATTAAAAGATTAAACAGGGTTCAATTCGCATTAGTATGAATAGTCAACCAAACTACCCTCAAGCTGTGTGGAAAGAGAGGAGCATAGGGCTTAAAGGGCGAAACAGTGGGTTATTTTTCTTGCACAGTGGTCATTAGATGAAATTTGGTGACTCTCCAAAGGCATCCTCTATATGTTAAAAGAACAAAGGCGGTATTATAACTTTCCATTTCATCAAGCCTAATCAGCAAATGAAGCCACCATTGCATTCAAGGTATTGTCAACCTTGTATGATGACAATAGAGTATGAAGAGGGCATGTATCATATCTGAAAACAGGCTTGTTGGTTTTTTGACTGCTGGAAGACCTTTTGTTACCACCACAGAAGCATCTCAAACTTTGTCACTTTGTCCTATCAATAGTAGCCTTTAACTATGTATACACTTTAAAGTAGTGTTGAACATACTGGTTGGAAAGGCATACCAAAGGGGAGCAGTGCTTTGGCTTAAAAGGCCTTGACTTTTTAAATTCCTACAGATTTTTGAGCTTACACCAAACTTTGCAAGCTCTGCCACTTTATCTTGCACACATAAGTGACCTTTGACTGTGTAGGTACACTTTGTCATTTATTGTTTTCATGTTGTTGGATCCACTAGTGGAGTGGCTTGCACCAGAAGGGAGCTGTGTTTGAAATAATAAGGTTATGGTTTTGCTTTTGACTAAAGTACAAGGTTATGCTGTGTCCTCAAAACATCAAAAGTAGGGTACCCCTACCACAAAACACGGAAAAGGTCACTTGGACTGTGTTTCCTGACTAACTGTGTTTTTAACTAATTTGTATTGTTGAGGGACATACAAGGGGAAAGAGTAGTATTTACAAAGGAACAGAGGCCTAACACCAAAGCAAACATGTTGCATAGTTTGGGACAAATTTACATTGATCAAAAAATGGTTTAAAAGGAACAGTATGGCTACCAAAACAGAAGAGCAACATGAAAATGATTAACAAAGCCATGACAGCATTTTGAAAGGACAGGGGTCTCATATTGAAAGAAGACTTTTTACAATACATTTGAGACCATTACTGCTTACAGTAAGTAAACAGTCTGAGACAGATCTTTGTTTGAAGAAGGACATGAGCATGAAGAAAAGATTAAGAACAGAAAACTAATGATAAGGGCAACAGCTTGAACAGGCTTAGGATGAAGGGCAACAGTTTGAACAACAGAATGAGCAGGAAATTGAGACAGAGAAGCAACATGACAGTAATGAACAAGGAGGTTAAAGATAAACGCCCGGCACAAAAAGTGAAGGAAGGCACATCAGCACTCAACATTTTGGCTTCAGCTTCGGGACATGTTGCTAAGGACCCTGGAGGGTCATGCACACCAATTTTGGGCCCATTTTGACAACTTTTGGTTTTTTGGCATTTTTGAGTTTTTGATCAAAAACTCATAATTTCGCCATTTCATTTTAAGGATTCATCAAGGGAGGAGAATGGTACCATCGGATGCCATAATTTCATAAGCACACCCTCAATTATTTTTAGACCATTTGAAGATCATTTTCCTCCTCAAAACGGAGACAAATGCTCACTTTTTGCACACTATGCCCGGTCTATCAGCATATTGCAATTTTCTGGCTTTTTACACACATGTGTAGATTTGGAGGACTTCCAAGCATTAGATCTGGAAAATTCCAGTTGCTCCAGAAAGTAGACACTCATAGCTTTCCAACGAGCTATCATGAGCCTCGTTTAAACATCAGGAAGCCTGCCAAATGTTTCCGGAAAGTCAGGAGACCTTTTGCTGATGAAAATTTGAAGTATTTTTGTAATTTTTGAACCTCAAAAATCTGCTTTTTCCAAATGTGCGTTTAGCTATTTTTGCACATGGAAAATGATGCAAAGTCAATTATTTTTCCTTTTTTAGCACTTTTTAGATATTTTATGAGATATTTTTGTGCCTTGGGTTTTGCAAAGCCTCAAGGACAAGTTTAGATATTTTGATTAGGCCAATAGGAGAGGAAGTTGAACCATGAGGTTTTCCTCACTTGAGCCTATTTATTCCACAAGGCTTTCATTGTAAACAAGGCTGAATTTGAGAAGAGAAGCAATATATTGGTCATATGAGCTTTGGAGAAAATACTTGTGTTCTGCTTTTGGATTGCCTCTTGAATGTTCTTGGATGGATGATGAAGGATTGTTGATGGATTCCATGACATGGTAGAATGGTATAGTGTTTCTTGCTTTGTTGTTGTCTTCTAGTTTTCATTCATGATACATGTTTCTTGCTTGCTATAGATCAGTAGAGAACAAGTTTGAGATATGCCCATGGAGGCACCTCAAAATTCCTGAATCTTCATAACTTTGATGTTTTCTTCTTCCTTAGTTGCACTAAAGAATTCTTAACTGCTCTTTAGTAACTTAAGGATATTGTTGCTAGTTTCATTCATAAGTTCTATGCATGTTAAGTAGGATGTATGGCGTGCCCTGCTAACCTATGGCTGTCCCTAGTTCTATCCATGAAACTATCTCTTTGACTGGTTAGATTATCATTTTGTTTGAACCAAGGAGGCCTAGTCCCGATCTAGCCCTTTGCCTAAAACTATGAAAGCTTGTTTGTCAAAGTGCCCAATGACTTAAAGACTGTGTTTAGGCATTCCGACATAGTGTTTTGAATTGTTAGTCCGTCTTATGTGTTTTTCCCCAAAGTCTGATAGCCATTTCACAAAGTTAGAGGGTCTTATACTTCTATGCATGGCTGGAATGTTTGTTTCAATGTGTTGATTAGTTTATAGTTACATTTTGCATGATCAAGGGTTTTCTTTACCATGTTTATGTTATCTATCGAACCAGTGATGCTTGAAACTCTTTGTTGTTCACAAAATTGATGTCCATTTACTCCATTTTTCCCAAAGATCCTTTCTACCTTGAATCAAATCGGCCCTTCAACAGCCTTATATTGTCATCTAATAGCTTTCTTGACCTTTTGACCCCATAGCCCAGTAAATCTACATCTTGTTGTCTATTTTATATCTTTGATCAGTTTCATCCCTCACAACCTAAAAAACCAAAACCAAAAAACATACTCCATAACTAGCCTAAAATCAGAACACGATAAGCAAACATATAGATATCCCTTACACATATAGAAAGAGCCCTCTCTGAGTCCAGGAAGGCTAGGTCCTCGGGCTCCAAAGCTTGGTTTGATGTTACATCATCATTTGGCTCACCAATCGGCCAAATCACGGGAACCTAACAAATTTGTGAACATTATTAAAATGTTGCAGCCAATAGTAAATTAATGTGACACCACACTTATGTTGAGAGCATCAAACACTTAAGAAAATTGAAGGAATCACATCAACACATAAGAAACACACACAGAGACAGCAAATGTAAGTGGAAACCCATAAAGGGAGAAAACCACATCTTATTATTGTTGTGATTCAAAGGCAAGCTCCAAATCCCTCTCACCACTATTTTCTGCAGGCACCAACCTACAGGAGGCTCTATCCTCAATTCTGCAAGCTACAACTTGCAAGGAAGCACCTACTCCCTTCGATTTTTTGCAAGCACCAACCTACAAGAGGCTCCAACCTCAGTCAGCTACAACTGACAGCTATCAAGCTGCAACTTGATAGGGATGCTCCAACTTCCTCAATTTTCCAAACTGAATGTTTACTGATTTACCTCAGATATCAGCTCTATTCTGTAGCTTCTCTTTCTGCTCTTCTTTTAGTCTTCTCTGCCTTACTTCTATACTCTGCCTTCTCTAGATTTACTCTCTCCTTTCCCTTTTTTTTTTTTGCATATCAAGCTGATATTATTTATATATTTTCTCACATGACTGTTTGTATTCTACTTGGAATTCGAAATGGACAATCATGTCTCTTTGCCTTCTGCCTTCTCACTCCTTTTATCTGCTTATTCAGGAAATATAACTGTAGGTATCAATTTAACATTACAATGGGAATTTGTTCTCTCTCGGAGACTTGCCAATGCATCACAAACAATAAAAACAATTAAAACATTTACATTCGAATTACAATGTGAATTCCAGCTCACTAATTCACCCTCTTGACTAGCTGCGCATTTGTCTTTTCTTTGACTGTGTTTTGTCTTTTATGTCCTCTGTTGTGGTGTAATTGCTGCATATGTGTAACTGAGCCTTTTAAATAAATAGAATGTAATTGCTGACTTTTAAAATAGGGAAATTCCAACCCTTTTCATGCCACGAGTGTCTTGTTGATGTGGCGAGTTCCACAGGCCGGAACATACATATATCACAATTGTATTACATTAATAATCGCCCTCCCCTTAAGCTGAGGCCCATGGGTCTATAGACCACACGGCTTATCGCAACAGCGTTATATATATGTGTGTGTGTGTGTGTGTGACAGCGCCTTTTAATATATATATATATATATATATATATATATATATATATATATAACCCAACTTTGTCTCTTGGCTTAATTATTAGATGATTTAATCATCTAATCTGTCCTTTTAATACAACTTAACATACTCTTGGCGCATACCATAAAGCCTGTTTTAAAACATATAAAACTCCTTTCGGGCCCACTTGTCACGCTTTCCAACGCATTGATTCTCCTCCGATTGCGATTGATCGCAATCGCAAGCTGCCTTGCTCCGATGCGATTGATCACTATTCACTGTTCTTTGTTGATGCGATTGGGACTCAAATATTTATTAATCAAAGTTTATAAGCCCATCGGGTTCGTGCTTCAATCGCAATCGCAAGTCTTTTAATATATGTTCCGATGGTCTGTTTCTTTCCAATGTGATTGACTAGTGCCGATGCGATTGACCACTGTTCACGGAACTCAAAACATATATCAATTGCGATTTATAACCCATCGGATCCGGAACTCAATCGCAATCGCAACTTTCTGTTGTGATGCTCTGATGCTCCACTTTATATTTAAGCTTAGACCTTTGTTTATATGATGCGCTGCACATATATGTAAGGTGATGGATATATATATATGTATCCTCCATCGGGGTAGGCGATTCCCAGAATTTATGTGCCTTTCCACTTGGGGTTAAGTGATTCCCAGAATAAGGTTTATGAATTATGTGTAACGCCCATCGGGTAATGATTCTCGGAATTATACATATCACTGTATCTGCCGGCTTGGGTGATTCTCGGAATTTTATAACGGCTCTGCCTCTGCCTCTGCCTCTACTGCTCCTGTCGCTTTGCCTCTGCCTCTGCCTCTGCTGCAGTGATAACGGCTCTGCCTCTGTTATATTCGCTTCCTCTGCCTTCATTTGCTTCTTTGCTGCTTCCATTGTATTCGCTGCTTCCTTTGCCTATTTCTGCTTCAACGCTGCCTCCTTTGCCATCAATGACAACATTTCCAACACATCCATGCATTGAAAAACTATGGGTTTCTAAATTATTTTGGCTTCCTGGTATGAGGTAATAGATAGAATTGTTGAAATGTATTGCTCGTTCATGGGATGTTCAGGCACAAGAGTTTAGGTTTGGGGAAAATCTACTCGAGATAAAGGTAGAATGTAAATAATTTATGATAGTTTTATCCACGAGGGGTGCCCCCATCTCTCTCCTAGGTGGGAGAAGTGGTGGGGAGACGGTGAAAGATTATATTGCTACCTATTGCAGACCTCGAGTGCAACCAATTAGTGATGGAAATATAAATATAAAATATGTAACCCAATTACCTTTGAGAATGATATTGTTCATTATCGTGAGATTAGAAGGTATTTCAACACTTTATTTAGAAAGTAGATAGTGCATGCAGTATGGGGTGGAGTGCCTAGAGCCAACAATCTTCAACTGGAGTGAGGGATTTTTGGTCAATATAAAGGAATAACTGAACAAAGAAAAATAGGGTAAGTTAAAGAACATCGGCTATGGTTTGCTCTTTTTCTCTATATCGGGTGCCACTTATTTAGCCTCAACAGATTACACTCGATCCCATCGATCTGAGGGCCCCATGGATGAGGAGGTGAATAGATCATATGTCCCGACATTAGAGAAATTTTGAGGTCTTAAATGTGCCTCCTAATAAAAATGTAAAACCAAAATAAAATTTATAAGAACCAATAGGATTCAACATGATGATGTAAACCATGGGGGATGATTCACCATTTTTGGGGTAAAAAAGGAAAAAGATTAAAAAATAATAAAATAATAAAAATACTTTTCAACTTGTATTTTCAACTTATATCCCTAAGGTTTTACTCGTATTTCAAGTGGGAGTACTCGTTGGATACAAAATTTAATTCCTCATGCAAGGATTATCCATGTTGCATACTTTCGATGGACCTTGCTACAAAAAAAATGAGAAATACATGAAAAACGTTATTGCAATAAAAATTTTCATGTACTTCTCATTTTTCATGTAGTAGGGTCCATTGAAAGTATGCAACATTCGTACTACTTGGATGAGGAATCAAATTATACATCCAATGAGTGTTCCCACTCAAATTTTGAGTAAACCCATTGGGAGATAAGTTGAAAATACGAGTTGAAAAGGTAGTTTTTTCTTTTTTCCCTCTAAAATTTGATGATGTAATCTAATCTTATTTTATTATTTCCACTATTATTTTATAATTTCCTTAGGAGGCCCATTTAAGACCTGAAAATTCCCATAATGCATGTAGGTTCGTCGACGATCAAATTCTCACTGACCTTCTTTGGATGGTTGTCTATAAATTTCATTATGATCAATGATTATCCTTATGTGGAAATGCATTTCCATGATGATCTTGAACTCATGCTTCCTGAGGGTGAGCAATGGGATGGTTCAGGTAAAACATTTCAACCTTTTAAGTTTTCAAAGTTTTACACATTTTTGTTTTTTTGATGTCTCAAAGACTAAACTATTAATGTTTTCATGCAGATATTGGACCAGCTCGACCAGTAGGTGCTTCATATCTCTGTCATGCAGAGCGAAAACCACATCAGGAGGCAGTGGTACCAGTTCAGGTTACTATGGTAGGATGGGATGCGCTGCAGGATTTCGAGGTAACTAAGATCCTATCAGAGGTGGAGCACCACATGGATGGGATGACACATGGGATTGATGAGACAGTGGTCGACCAAATTCTGATGTGACTTCAATGACACACTATTGGAGTGCCTAGCCATATTGTTCGATTACTATGCAAAATAGCTCATGTAGTGTCATTTTATCATGAGCACCATTGATTTGTCTATGGGTGTTGTAGCCATATGTGTCTCATGGCACAATTTTTTTAAAACTAAACTTAATATATATACATATTTTAAGTGTTTCCTAATTCCTATTATACTTTCAATCTGATGTGATGTGAATTGAAACTTATTTACATTCACTTCAAATGTCTATTTAAAACGTAATTATAAGGGAATCTACTAATTTGTTTAGATTTCTAGAAATATGTTTATATTGTATGAAATATAATTGTCTTTATATAAGACATACTATCAAAACCATGTGAAGGATGGTGGGACTTATAACTGAATAGACATTAGAAATTTGTAGTACTGTGAGTTGTGAGTCAAGTCTGATGACTAAATGATAGATACCATGTGAAATAGCATCATATAGTAGCTAAACCACTGTGCTATACTCAACGATTTTGTTAGTAGAGTAACCAATGAAAATTCCTTCCATACTCACTAGCTTGCCATTTGGAGCAAAGATAGCCCATGTTGCGGAAGATAGATTTTGAATACTATGACTAGCACCATCAACATAACCAATGTACGGTTTGAAAGATGTTGACATATGCAAGCCAAATGTAAATGATATCAATAGAAATTGTGGGAAAATGAGAAATGATGCATTATAAACACATTAAACAAACCTATCGATAGTATGTACATAGTGTATTATGCATGAGATCAAGCATAGTATTTTTTTAGGTACATATCATTCCTAGGTTGCGCTAGTGGAACTCAATCAAATTTTACTAACTCATAGGCCCCTTTTTTAAAGACTTGCTTGAAATTGTATGGACCCTGTTGTATCTTAAGATACAATCCCTCGGTTGTGAAAGGAATCAGTGGTTATGACATTTTAAAAGTGTGTCACAGAAATAATTTCATCATGAGGTATCGGTTCTATCCCACTAGAAACTATTTTTTTAAAACACTTAATGATCTGGAATAATAAAATATTTCACAATGTCAATGACTACTGATATCTGAATGGAAAAGAAGAACTATAATGGAAACTCAAATTAATATGCTTTAAACACAAAATATATTACTTTTAAGTTTCAGAGGAAATTCATGGAGAGGGGGGGAACTCAAAATAACATGTTGTGAACACAGAATCTATTACATTAAAGATTCAGAGAGAATTTGTGAAGAGGGGAAAGTCGAAATAATATGATGTAAACACAGAATCTATTACTTTTATTTTTCATAGAGAATTTGTGAAGGTAGAAGAGATGGAGTGAAGGAGAACTTATTAAGGCTATTTAACTCTTACTTTCAAACGTAAATCATAGACCAGCTACTTCATTACTTCACTTCATTCAAGGAAGAAACCACATAAAATGGCACAAGAAACACGAATCACCATCAACAGTTGCAAGAAACTTGCTGCTTCTTTCATTCACCCATAAGAAAAAGAAGTACAAAATGTAGTCCCCAAGAGGTCCAGAACTTGGAACTCTTCCTCTCTCTTTCTCCCTTCCTTAAATACAAACAAAAGTAGTTTGTAACTACTCGAGCTTCTTGAAACTCCTAGACTGCAAAAAATGTTAAGCTACTTATTACATTGCAATTGAGGACACCATTGTAGCTTCGATCTTAACAAAGAAAACAAAATAACACTTGGCATATAATCCTTTTGCTAAATCTGATTTTTTGCTGATGTGTCTCCTTTCGTTTCGGCTGTGATGTTGTAACAGTCTGCATAAACGCTTCTCCACCCGACTCTGCCCATGATTTTTCATTTCAAACATTGTTATCATGTCATTTTCTACCTGGCACTGCCTCTTCTGCTCGTGCTTGTTGTGTTCCGTCTTCTCTTCTCCTTTGCTTTGCGTCGGGTCACATACCCGAGTATTTTCGCCCGCGTTCAGAATTTCTTCCATTATCAGGGCATAACCGCTTTTAAGACTTATGCACGTAGCGTTAGGTCTTTTCCACCCGATTCTACTCCTGTGTTCATCCTTTTCTTCATAAACCGCCACAATACTTGCACTTGAAATATATTATATTCACCTTTGAACAATGCATTGTGTCTGCTTTCTATCACATTTCAGTGTTTCACTAGTTTTACGTTATAATGCTCCTTTTCCTCCTCCGATGCGATTGAACACATGAAATGATTTACATCTGGATTTGAAATCCTTTGGAGTTCACCTTTGAAAATACATTGCATCTGGGCTTTTTGTCGCACTTCACAACTTTACTAATTTCCAATTTTTTCGATCACCGCTAAACCTTATCGCATGCGATGTGCAATATAATTTGCATCACATCGCCACCTCCTATCTTTATCACATCACAACTTAAATCACTTACCATGCAAAGACTTAGAAAGAAACAAAAAAGTTGCCGATGTGCGATATGCACCAACCATCTTATGTGATTTGGTCTGTCCATCGCTCGCTATCATTTCTACGACTTGATCCTCATTTTCCATCTCTGCTTCACTCTGATTTTCTGAATTGACCCGTGCACTCACGACTTTTTCCATTTTCCGACTTGACCCATTGAAATGCACATGCCCTCGTGCACTTCTCTAAATGAAAACTAACCTAACTCTGCCCCCGCGTTCACGACTCCTTCAAAACCATTTATTATTTGGTTTTTGTTTGAGTGCGCATGTGATTATGAATCCTCGTTGAGCTTTCGGTTATCCTTTAAAGAATATTACAGGTCTTCTTGAAATTTTAACAATTGTTCCTTAATAACCTTGAATTTCTCAGAACCTCTCTTGACTTTTAGCTGAGTCAAATTAGGCTACAACATCTGGCTCCAACTAGGGACATCACTTTGGTAGAAAAGTGTTGAGAACTTGTAGATCAATAGCCTTTATTGGGCATGGAGTCAAAGAGGATTTGCAGATCAGTAGCGTTTATCAAGCATGGAATCAAATAACACTTGTAGAAAAATAGGCTTCATTGGGCATGGAGTCAAATAGCGCTTGTAGATCAGTAGCCGTTATTGGGCATGGATTCCATCCCAAATGGGAGTTGATCCAGTATGAAATTCTCTCGAAACCTGCTATACTTAGGACTTCTTCCTTTATTCTTAAGCTTAAAATACCGAACCAGAAATACTACAACTGAAAATGCTCAACTTCTGAGCTTATTTATGCACACCGCCTTCCGTTCCTCCCGATCTGCGATCCTCCAATCCGATCGCAGCCGTTGATCTCTCGAGATCCAATGGTCCAGTTTTCGTCACTCCCGCTCATCGCACCAACCTTCCTCCCCACCATTTTAATCTCTGCCATCAATCTCGTCCTAGATCGGATAGCTGGTACTCAATCGCGCATCACCAATCTCAAGTTCTAAAGGTGTTACCCTCCGTCCCTTCCGATTACGATCTGCCGATCCAATCGTGACGGCTCGTTTGATCCAGATCTACAACCCACAATGTATCGCGCATTTCCCCATTAAATCCATCAAATGATCCCAACCATCGATCTCCTCCTGAGATCCGATGACTCACATTGAATCGCCCTCCACCTTAACTGGGTCCCACCATCAAAGGCCTAATTTCATGCGTTCGACCCATTTCCTTTGTATTTTCCCGAGACTTAAAACTTTGGGATTTACACTAATTATAATTTCTTCACCCGTTTTCACCATTCCCACCACCATTACTCCAGGCCTTCACAGCATTCCTTCCGCCACTCCCTGGATTTCTTGATGAGTCTATCGTATTGTGTAGGGTTGTTACAGAGTGATGAATTCACTCCAGGTTCCATAATCACAGTCACTGTGATTCGGAACGCAGAGAGGTTATTGTAGCAGTAGTCATAGTATCAGTGTCGAAGACCTGCCACGGCAGAAACAGAAGATTGTAGACAATTTGGGGATTTCGGCTAAGATTGATTATCAAAAGCCCGATCCTCCAAATTAAATCAAAATTAGAGAAAATCATAAATATCTACAGGCAAAAAAGCCTCCACCGCCACATCAAAGGCAAATAAATTCCTCTCAGCCAACATTTCGCCATCCGTGACAGTGACCGCCTCAACTCCACCTCATCAGTGAACATCGTCAATTCATGATTCGGCCCTAGTGGCCTTTTACTTCCATTTTAGTTTGTTACTTTTAAATTTTGGGTGGAATTCACCTTCTACTCTTGCATTTCACTTTTTGTCAGAAACTATTGTTCAATATTTTTAAAATGGCCGTGAGCCTAACTGTCAATGATGAGATGCCCCTATTCCTCATCATGATTTTGGTTATTTTTTATGAAGACCTTAAACTGATTTCCAGCACGCGAGGAAGATATTTTTCCCAAAAATATCTTCTCGTTCATGTTTTTGAGGCTTTTATATAAGCAAGAACCGAAGAGAAAAATAGGTTCCAGATTTTCTGAAGAATTTGCTGTGAAAGAATTTCTTGTATGCATTTTGTTGAAGTTTTAATACAAATGTGAAGAGCCCATTGGGTCTCAATGATAAGGAGTTTTACCTTTAATGAGGATTTTGGTCTTGATGCTTTATAGTTTGTAATTTTGTCTTACGTGATATAGTTTAGCCGTTCATTTCACTATTTCCATCCTTCTTGTATCATGCTCTAGAATATGAGTGGCTCACTGGTTCTGGTATGAATTTATCACAATCGATACTCATGCTAAACATGTCTAGCACTTTAAATATGGCTCAGTCATGATATGTTGTTTCATTTTCAACTTCATCCACGTTTCTTCTATATTAAGTGCTATGGGATGTTATTTTTTGAAAGCTATGGACATGTATGGATTCTTATTATCTTAAGCCCATATCATGTTCAAATATGATTGTGGAATTTCATCTCATTAGTAGTTACTATTCCTTCTATATTTCTTACACAGTATGTCGTCTGATTTTCAATCTCTGTAAAGCATTTTTAGAATCCAACCCTCCTTACTGCAAGCTTTCTTTGAGTTTTCTGATACATTTATATTGAGAATTCACTCCTTTCCTCTATAGTGTTCCTTTCATTATGCTGAGTTTGTGAATATTCTGGTTCCATCTACATTGATCTTTCATGTTAAAACTGAAATAGCAAAAGAGCCTTGTTCTGCTAATTGTCCTAGTTATATCATACTTCTCCTTTCCATATAAGATGTCCTAAGCACTGGTCTTTCACAACTCAAGGCTATATCTAGGATTGAAAACATGTTTCTGGCGCCGTTTCCGGGGACTCGAAGTTGAGAGAAGTTGAATCCCTAGGCCTCGAAAAAACCTTATTCACTCTTCAAATAGGTGAGCATGGAGAGTTGAGAGTTGTAGATCCCTCATTTTGGCGACTCCACATTCATTTATCAAAAAAATTCACTCGCAGTCCTGGTTCCTCATAAGCCACACCTGAAGTCAGATACGTCTCAGCCAAAGACACATTCTGTGTCTGACCCAGAGAAGATCTTGCATAGAATGTTTTGGAGAGAAAGACCATCAGTCCATACTGAGACCCCTGAATTCTCTTTAGAAGAATTTATGTCCTCCTCTTCTCAAGTTTCTCAAGTACATGGTCTTGACACCACTATGGGAGATACCAATTACTACTCAGATAGTCCACCCCAGGGAGGTGTCCGAATTAAAGACGAAGCTGAATCAAGGGATACCACATATTACCCCTTTAACCCTACTCTTGACGTCGAAGAGGTTAAGGAAGTTAGCGAAGTATCTGCTATTGACAGCCCGATGTTCCCGTCAACACCTCAAGTTGTTGTCCAATACATTCCTATTGTCATTCATACTTCACTCCCACCTCCTCCTCCACCTTTTACACATCAAACTCTTGCACTACCTCCACCTCCTCCAATGGCCAATGTTCCTGGCTTCTTGTTGAATAAATATGCCCCACTGGCATTACCTCAAGTGTTGAATGATATGCCACAGGACTATCTAAAGATCTTACCTCGATTCAATGGGGAAAATGAGATTGAAGCTCAAAAACATCTTGAGGTCTTCTGCTCTTTTGTAGAGAACTTTAATGTGGAACACCTAGATGTAGTCTAAGACAATTTGTGCAATCTCTTGATGGAGAAGCCAGAAAATGGTTTAAGACATTGGGAGACCGTTCCATCACCACTTGGGAAGGGATGGAAGATAATTTTCTCAGAAAATGGGGAGAGAAGAAAGATCATGGACATTGTCTTATTGAGCTTAACACACTCAAGAAAAGACATAATGAAGGGGTGTCAGAATTTATCAAGAGATTTAATAAGTTGTATTTGAGCCTTCCTGCTGATATGAAACCTCATCAAATCACTGCTAAAGTTGTTTTCATGGCAACTTTCGACTCATAATTTGGTTTCTCCCTGAGAGAAAGAAAGCCCGCCACCCTGGATGATGCTCAAACAAATGCACTAGATTTGGAGGCAAAATTTTCCTCCACTGTTAAATCAAATGGAAAATCTGAACAAGATACTAGAAGAAAGGGGAAAGAAGAAGTATCTACCTCTAGCCAAGACAGAGACTCAGATAATGACATAATTGAAGAAATGAACAAAATGATTAAGAATCTTTCAAGTAAGCTGGTTAGACTTGAACTAGAGGCCAAGAATTCATCCTCCAAGAATTTCCAGAATGCTCCAAACAGGGGTTACAACCCTCAGTACAGAAAAACACCCTTGCAGATACTGCAAAGGGAACGAAAGGAACAAAAAGATCAGGTACCACACCCTCTGTACTTGGAAGGCCAGGTAGATGGTCCTACTGAAGACACTACCTATGAACAAGAAGATGCATATCTTGCTTTTTCAAATAGTGATGAGGTAGAATGTCCCTTGCAAGGAAGTAATGAAACGGAGATTCCATTACAAGAAGAAGAGAAGGCTAAAGGTAAAGAAGACCCAGAGATCGATGACTACTGCAAGTAGTTTGTTGATTTCATGCAAGCACAGTTCAATAGAAGATATGACCTCAAATCTTCTAGGAAAATGACTCGTACACAAGATCAGAAAGAAGAGCCATCCCAGAAGGAAGCACCCGCTCAGAAGGAGACAACAGCGCAAAAGGTCACAAACAAAGGTAAGAAGCCTATAAATGAATCTTTGCAGTCTAATGATCAAATTCCTTCCTCTTCAAAAGTAGTCATTCCCCCTAATACCAAGTCTGTGTCAAAAGAAGTTAAACCCTTGGCCGAAAAATAAAGAGTCTAAGGAGGTTGTAACAGAAAAGCCCTCTCCTGCCTTTAGTCTACAAAAGGAGCTTGAGAAGGTCAAAATCCCAGTCCCCTTGACTAAATTTTTGAAGCAGTCTGCATATCAGTCTCAGGTCACCTCCTTCATTCTCCCTCCAGAAGCAGCACATATCCCAGATAGTCTCAAACTTCAAGAATAAAGACCCAATGGTTGTGTTTGGCCCCCATGTTGAGGAATTAGATGCTTCTACTCCTCCTTTTTATGTGTCTCTAGTGATTCATGACCTGCTATTACATAACTATATGTTAGATTTGGGAGCTTCCCATAATCTATTTCCTCTGTCAGTCATGGAACAACTAGGACTACAAATCACCCGTCCATACAAGGATCTCTATTCATTTGATTCCAAAAGAGTTAAATGCCTAGGTATAATCAAGGATCTGGTGGTCAATTTGGCCCAAATCCCAGCCAAAAGTGTGGTGATGGACATTGTGGTGGCTGACATCCCAACTCGCTTAGGTATGTTGCTGTCAAGGTCCTGGGGGACCAAAATCGGTGGGTCAATCAAGTTGGACTTAACATATGCTACTATCCCAGTTTTTGGTGGCCAGGAGAGGAGGTTGTACAGGGAAACCAAATTTTTCAAGATGGTTACTAAGGCAAATAACTCGGTTAATTCACCAGTCTACAGTAAAGAGGGTGATTTCTCATGTTTAATGCTGGAGGAAGACCAAGATTATGCTCAAGAGCCATCATTCTGCCAGATCAAGACCGAGCAATCCTTAGAGAGACATGAAGTAGGAATCTGCACACTTCACTTTGATGGAGAAAATTCTAGAGAAGGTAATGGTGCTAGATTACTACTCATCTCTCCCACATGTAAATGGGTTCCGTTGTCTTTCAAGTTAGAATATGAAGCTACCAATAATGTGGCCGAATATGAAGCACTATTTTTGGGGTTACAAACAGCCAGAAGCATGAATATATAGAGTTTAAAGGTTCTGGGAGATTCGAAACTGGTAGTTAGACAAATGAAGAATCAGTGTCAAACCAAACATCCTAGGCTGAAGGCTTATAAGAACGAAGTGTGGGACCTGGTTGAAAATTTTTTCTTGGAATTTAACATTCAATTTATGCCTAGAAAGCTAAACATGATGGTTGATTCCCTTGCAGTAGATGCTATTACATTCCGTCCACCCCAAAACCCTCTCTTAAGATATGAAATTGAGGCGCGTTATCAGCCATCAATCCCAGACAACATCAAGCACTGGCAGGTGTTTGAGGATGAAGAGAAAGTAAAAATATTTATGGAAACAATCGCAGAATTCTCAAACATGGACATAGATGTTTGTGAAGAAGAAGAAGTTGAAGACCTTTCAAAAAACAAATGGGAGGAAAAGGTGGCAGGTCATAAAGTGTTGCAATTGAAGGGAAACGTTATACCTAGAGGGTTGGTGCCTCTATAAATATTGTTTGACAAGAACGATGTCCCACTGTAGCCAAAAAAAGTGGTAGAAGAAAATCAGGTAGAAGACCTGAATCTTGGTACTGATGCTGGCCCCAAAATTGTGAAGTTGTCCAAGAAAGTCCCAGGAGAATATAAAGAGCTCTACTAGAAATTACTTCAGTCCTACAAAGATGTGTTTGCATGGTCTTATCAGGACCTAAAAAATTTTGATATCAACATCATGCAGCACAAAATTCCTCTGAAAGGAGATGTGAAGCCGCACAAGCAGAAGCTTAGACAGATTAACCCTCTGCTGCTCCCCTCCATAGAGAAAGAGATTAAGAAGTTATTGAAGACCAAAATAATTGTGCCATTGAGGTACTCTGAGTGGGTGGAAAACTTAGTCCCTGTCCGTAAAAAGAATGGAGAAATAAGGTTGTGTGTTAACTTCCGGAATCTGAATCGAGCATCCTTAAAGGATAATTACCCACTGCCCAAGATGGATCATATTCTGCAGAAAGTGGTGGGAGCTTCTCAGATATCAATGATGGATGGATTCTCTGGTTACAATCAGGTGGCTTTACTTCTAGAAGATCAGAAGAAGACTACTTTCACTACACCATGGGGTACATTTATGTATGTTAGGATGCCTTTCAGGTTGATTAACGCAGGGGCCACTTTTCAAAGGGCCATGGACATTGCCTTTGTTGGGGAGCAAGATAAGTTTTTGGTAGTATGTCTGGATGACATCACTGTGTTCTCAAAAGATGATGCAGAGCACATTGAACACTTGCGTAGAACTTTCGAGAAGTGCAGAAGGTATGGTCTCTCTCTCAATCCACAGAAGTCATTTTTTGCATTAGAAGAGGGTAAGATTTTGGGACATATTGTAACCAAATATGGGGTAAAAATAGATCCTAAGAGAGTAGAAGTTATAAATGGCATTTCTCTCCTCAGAAATAAAAAGGAACTACAGGTGTTCCTAGGGCGCATTAACTTTCTGAGGAGGTTTATCCCTACTATGCTGAGATAGTTAGGCATATAAATGACATGCTGAAGAAAAATAATGAGGTAAAGTGGTCCCAGCAATCACGAGAGGCATTTTCCAGGATAAAAAATGCCTTTGTTGAAGCCCCTATGCTAGCTGGACCAGACTACGCCAAACCTTTCATGATCTTTTCATTTGCATCACCTCATATAGTGGCAGGAGTTTTATGGCAGAAAAATGAAGAAGGGTATGAGCAGCCCATCGCTTTTTTCAGTCAAGTCCTCCGTGATGCAGAGCTGAAATATAACATATTGGAAAATCAGGCATATGCTCTGGTGAAGTCTCTTAAATAATTCCGCATGTATGTTTTGCAGTCCCATATCACTACATTTGTGCCTACAGTAGCTGTAAAAGATATTCTTATCCAAGGAGATAGCGAAGGAAAAAGGGAAATGGATTGCCAAAATACAAGAGTATGAGCTAGACATCCATCCTACCAAACTGATCAAGGGACAAGGGTTAGCCAAAATCGTGTCTGAATCAAACTGTCAGGCTCTAGGTATAAATCTGTCCATGATCGCAAATGAGGAGTCTGAGAAGAAAGAAGAGCAACAGGGATTAGAGATAGCTACTCAGAAGATACATATGAAGTACCTCATCAGCCCATGGTACAAAGAGATAGTGGAGTATCTTCTAACACTCAGCTGCCCCCCTAGCTGTGATAAAGCTAAATACAGAACACTGAGGTTGAGATCACAGAAGTACGTGGTTGCCAATGGTCGGCTGCACTGGTGAGATTCCTCAGGAATTCTATTCCTGTGTCTCACAGAAGATGAGGTTGAGAGTATAATGGTCGAATTTCATGAAGGAATCTGTGGGGGTCATTATAGTTGGAGGGTTACTGCTCACAAAATCCTGAAGGCTGGTTTCTTCTGGCCCAAACTCCTTGGAGATGTGTTTGCCCGAGTTAGAGCTTGTGATAAATGCCAAAGGTTTGCTGAAAGACAGAAGTTGGCACCTCTGCCCATGATCCCTGTTCACGTGGATGAACCATTCCAACAATGGGGAATTGACTTTATCAGTGAAATACATCCTCCATCAAGTGGTCAGCATAAGTGGATATTAACTTCCACATATTATTTCATGAAGTGGGTGGAAGCTACACCTGCAAGGAATACAACAGATGCTGTGGTAATAAAATTTATGGAAGAAAATATCATATCCAGTTTTGGCTGCCCTACCAAGATAGTGACCGACAATGCACAGGCCTTTAAATCTGTAAATTTTTTCAACTTCTGCCAGTAGTATAACATTGCACTAGGCCATTCTATGGCTTATTACCCACAAGGAAATGGCCTGGCAGAGTCTTCAAATAAAACCTTGATGAGAGCACTGAAGAAGGCTATTAATGAAAATCAGAAAAATTGGGATTCCCAGTTGAAATTTTCTCTGTGGGCCAACAGGATTACCAGCAAGAGAGCAACTGGGAAGTCCTCATATGAATTAGTATATGGGAGGGCAGCAGTATTCCCTGTACAGTTAGCCTTACTAGTAGCCCGATTCATGCAAGAATGTCAAGAAGAACTCAATGATGTGACCAGGAGGATCAATCAGCTGGTAGAGTTAGAAGAAACACAGAACTAGGTAATTCAGAGGCTAACTGAATATCAAGAGAATATGAAGGATCTGTTTGATCAGCATGCCAAGGATAGGAAGTTGTAGGTTGGGTATTTAGTGCTTAGATGGGATATTCAAAGAGCTGAAAAGGGGAAACATGGTAAATTTGACCCACTCTGGTTCGACCCTTTTAAAATCGTGGAACAAGGGGGCAACAACACTTTCAGGTTGGAAAATTTACAGGGAGACTTGCTTGATGCCCTTGTAAATGGTCAGTTCCTAAAACCTTACTTCCAGTTCTGATTCAGGCCGAGAGAGCCTGATGTATCATATTGTACATTAGTTTTCTGTTTTCATCTTTGTTCGAATGATGTGTGTTTCGTGATGAATCATGAAGCGAAAAATGAAAAGTGCTGAAGAGTGGTGTCCACACAAAATATTAACAGGTGGTCTGTGAAGTTCTCGACACGCCGAAGGATGAACGTGTCGTCCCTAGGTGGAGCCAATGTTGATCATGTTAGCCCCCTATGAATTTTTTAAAAAGCAAACAAGGGGTCAAACTGTCTTTGAGCTTTCAAGGAATGCATTCCCTCTGAAAATACATCATCCTCGAAGCCTCCTTGTGCTTTTGTCCTTTGGGGAATCCTCACCGTTGTTCCCAGTTTTGAAGCCCCTCTGTTTGTGAAGAAGAATGCCCAAAAAGGCCTTTTCCCTCTTATTTCATTCCCTCTAAGCCTTTGTCTCCATCATTATTCTTCCCCTTTTAAATTCCCCACTTATCCTTTAAATCATCTCAAATCCCCTTTAAAGCCTTTTAAATTACCTTTGTTCGGCTTAAAACCCCTTATTCCCTTTACCGAATGCCTCCTCTGGCCCTAAAATGCATTAAAAATAGGCCAAAAACCCACTTTCCTTCATATATCGGGCCTAGCCCCTTTCGGCCAGCCCCCTTAACCACTTCCCCTCCATATGCCCCATGCCTGAGACCAAGCGCTTAAGGCCCAGGCGCTTATCGCAATCGGAGACGTGGACGAAAGCGCATTTCTGTGTTGATGCTACCCTCCGCCCTTTGTGATTGCGATCCTCTGATTGATATCCCTGATGTCGATTTCCCTTTTGATTCGATGGCCCTCGCTTCCCCGCTTCGATTGCAATCGCAATTTTCAGATCGAGCCACCTTCCGTTCCTCCCGACCTGCGATCCTCCGATCCGATCGCAGACGTTGATCTCTCGAGATCCAACGATCCAATTTTCGTTGCTCCCGCTCATCGCACCAACCTTCCTCCCTGTTGTTTTAATCTCTGTCATCGATCTCGTCCCAGATTGGATGGCTGATGCTCAATCGCGTATCGCCAATTACAAGTTCTAAAGGTGTTACCCTCCGTCCCTTCCGATTGCGATCTTCCAATCCAATTGTGACCGTCCGTTTGATCTAGATATATGGCCCACAATGTATCGTGCATTTCCCCTTTAACTCCATTAGATGATCCCAACTGTCGATCTCCTCCTGAGATCCAACGGCTCACATTGAATTTCCCTTCGCCTTAACCGGGTCCCACCATCAAAGGCCTAATTCCATGCATTCGACCCATTTCCTTTGTATTTTCCCGGGACTTAAAACTCTGGGATTTACACTAATTATCATTTCTTCTCCCGTTTTCACCATTCCCACCACCATTCCTCTAGGCCTTCACAGCATTCCTTCCGCCACTCCCTGGATTTCTTGATGAGTTTACCATATTGTGCAGGGTTGTTATAGAGTGATGAATTCACTCCAGGTTCCACAATCACGGTCACTGTGATTCGGAACGTAGAGAGGTTATTGTAGCAGCAATTAGAGTATCAGTGTCGAAGACCTGGCACGACAGAAATAGAAGATTGCAGACAATTTGGGGATTTCAGCTAAGATTGATTATCAAAAGCCCGATCCTCCAAATTAAATCAGAATTAGAGAAAATCATAAAGATCTATAGGCAGAAAATCCTCCACCGCCACATCAGAGGCAAATCGATTCCTCTCAGCCAACATTCTGCCATCCGTGACAGCGACCGCCTCAACTCCACCTCATCAGTGAACATCATCAATTCATGATTCGTCCCTAGTGGCCTTTTACTTCCATTTTTGTTTGTTACTTTTAAATTTTGGGTGGAATTCATATTCCACTCTTGCATTTCACTTTCTGTCAGAAACTGTTGTTTAATATTTTTAAAATGGCCGTGAGCCTAACTGTCAATGATGAGATGCCCCTATTCCTCATCATGATTGGTTATTTTTGATGGAGACCTAAAATTGATTTCCAGCACACGAGGAAGATATTTTTCACAAAAATATCTTCTCGCTCATGTTTCAGAGGCTTATATATAAGCAATAACCGAAGAGAAAAACAGGTTCCAGATTTTCTGAATAATTTGCTATGAAAGAGTTTCTTGTATGCATTTTGTTGAAGTTTTAATACAAATGTGAAGAGCCCGTTGGGTCTCAACGATAAGGAGTTTTACCTTTAATGAGGATTCTAGTCTTGATGCTTTATATTTTGTAATTCTATCTTACGTGATATAGTTTAGCCGTTCATTTCACTATTTCCATCCTTCTTGTATCATGCTCTGGAATGCGAGTGGATCACTGGTTCTAGTATGAATTTATCACAATCGATACTCATGCTAAACTTTTCTAGCACTTTAAATATGGCTCAGTCATGATATGTTGTTTCATTTTCAACTTCATCCACGTTTCTTCTATATTAAGTGCTATGGGATGTTATTTTTTGAAAGCTGTGGACATGTATGGATTCTTATTATCTTAAGCCCATATCATGTTCAGATATGTTTGTGGAATTTCATCTCATTAGTAGTTAGTATTCCTTCTATATTTCTTACACAGCACGCCGTCTGATTTTCAATCTCTGTAAAGCATTTTTAGAATCCAGCCCTCCTTACTGCAAGCTGTCTTTGAGTTGTCTGATACATTTATATTGAGAATTCACTCCTTGCCTCTGTAGTGTTCCTTTAATTATGCTGAGTTTGTGAATATTCTGGTTCCATCTACATTGATCTTTCCTGTTAAAACTGAAATAGCAAAAGAGCCTTGTTTTGCTAATTGTCCTAGTTATATCATACTGCTCCTTGCTATATAAGATGTCCTAGGCACTGGTCTTTCACAACTCAAGGTTGTCTCTAGGATTGACAACAGATTCCATCCAAAATGGGAGTTGATCTAGTATGAAATTCTCTCGAAACCTACTACACTTGGGACTTCTTCCTTTATTCTTAAGCTTAAAATACCGAACTAGAAATAATACAACTGAAAATGCTCAACTTTTGAGCTTACTTATGCACAAATCCTAGATATGTATTCATGCCTGAACTTAATCAGGTGAATTCAAACTTCTAATGGCACCAATCCAAAATCTTCATGTTAGACCTACTGCCTTCATACTATTTAAATTTGAAGATCACAATAGGGAGGTACCATGAAATTTTACCAGATACAAAGCTTTGCACATAACTTTGCATAAATTCTTGTTGCTGACAAAAGAATTTTTCATATAATCCGCTACTGGATCATAGAACTGATGAGACCAATTTTTTGTTGCCTCCTTTTCTTGAACATATTACTGATGTATACTTCTTTGAACATGAAAAATTCCTTCACTGCTTGACTCCTCAATTTGAGGTTGTATGTGAGAAGATTTACTATTTGAGAGTGCAAGCTTCTGTGATCCATAACATATTAGATATAAATCTTCCGGATAATCACATGAGAGTTTTAGGAACGACGCGTTTCGAACTACCAACTGTAGTTCATCATCAGGATAATGAAGATTGTCGACCACAAAACCTTAATTTATAAATGTAAAGAGAGAGGCAACGTTAAATCTAACCAAAATTTTTGCCAAAAATAAAAATAAATAAAAACGTAAAACATATCAAATTCCAACCTAAAAACGCTTAGTCAAACTAAAAATGATATAAAATCAAAATCCTAAAAACCTAAAATGACACCAAAAATAAAAATAAATGTTAATAATAATAATAATAAATAAATAAATAAATATATAAACAAAAAATAAATATATAAATATAAAGAAATAAATAATAAAATAATAAACAATAAATAAATATAAATAAATAAATAAATATAAATATAAATATAAAAATAAATATAAATCAAATAAAATAAAAGTAAAATTAACAATCAAAATAAAATAAATACATTAATAACTAAATTTTTTAATTAGGACTAAAAATACAGGATTTAATCAATAACTAAATAAATTAATAAATAAATACATTAATAATTTTATTTATTTAATTATTTATTTAAATTTTTAACAAATAAAATTAAAAATAAAGAATTATCATTTATAAAAATAAATGTTTTAACCAATTAATAAATAAGTAAATTGATAAATAAAAGTATTAATAAAAACATAAAATAAAAATAAAGGATATAATCAATGAATAAATTAAGCAATAGGTAAAAACATTAATAAATAAAATTAAAGCTAGAGTAAAAATAAATTATTTTTATAAATATAAAATCAAAGAATAATAATAATAAAACAAAAAACAAAAGAATAAAAATACCAAAGAAAAAGAAAGGAAAGAACCTTATAAGGAGTGAAGAGATGGACTCCAGCAACTGCTAACCTTCCATCCATCATCCCTATTCAAAGTACAAGGCCTCTTTTCAATCTCTATCGCCTCCCTAAATTTCCGATGATGGAAATGATCAACCCTAGCAAGGACTCTAGCATCTTCCAAACAAATATGATGCTTCGTCTTCTCTGCATGCTCAGCTAGCGCTGAGGACTTGGTTCTACCATGCCTAATATCTGCAGAATGCTCCTGGATCCTCTTATTAATCGACCGACCAGTTTCGCCAATGTAGGGAGTCCCACAAGAGCAAGGGATCAAATAAACACCTTTCATGCTTTTTGGGTCCAACTGGTCCTTAACCGATTTAAGGGAGCTCCGAATGGTGTTTAAAGGCTTAAAAGAAGACAAGATCTTATGCTTCCTTAAAATCCGAGCAATCTATTGGTGGGCCCACTTATCTTCTAGCTAAGTATTTAGCCCGCAAGCTAAAGCCTCTTGTTGGTCAGACAGATTCTTTCGTGAAAGATTCGGCTTCTTTTGTTCATGAGTTAAAAAGTTGGGTTTGCGAACCTAATGACTCTTTGGTCAGTTTTGATGTTGTTTCTCTCTACACGAACATTCCTATCATGGAGGCGGTGGAAGTTATCAGGCGTATCACTGATCCTGATACTGCTAGTTTAATGGAAATTTGCCTCACCTCTACCTTTTTTAGTTTTGAAGGAGAATTTTATGAGCAAACTTGTGGTGTCGCCATGGGTTCCCCGCTCTCGCCAGTAGTGGCCAACCCTTTTTATGGAAGATTTTGAATCTAGGGCTTTAGCGTCTGCTCCTTTAAAACCTAAGATTTGGAAGCGGTTTGTAGATGATACTTTCATCAATTGGTCTCATGGACAGCAAGAATTAGAGGCTTTTCATCAGCACTTGAATAATCAATCTGATTCCATCAAGTTCACTATGGAAACGGAGAATGAGGGGAGCCTTCCTTTCCTTGATGTTCTCATCTCTAGAAATAATAATGGCTCTTTTTCGCACCGTGTTTTTCAGAAAAAGACGCACACTGAGCAGTATCTTCATTCTGGTTCTCATCATTTTCCTGCTCAGAAAATTGGGGTTCTAAACACTTTAGCTACGAGAGCTCTTAGAATTTCTGATGATGATCATTTAGATGAGGAGAAGGCCCATCTCCTTAAGGTCTTCAAAGATAATGGATATAGTAGAAATCAGGGTTTGAAGGCTTTCATGAATGCAAGCAAAGGTCCTAGACAAAAAATGATGGTGGATTGTGGTATTGGTAAAGTTCATTTACCTTTTATTCAAGGTACTACTGACAAGATTGCTCGGATTTTAAGGAAGCATAAGATCTTGTCTTCTTTTAAGCCTTTAAACACCATTCGGAGCTCCCTTAAATCGGTTAAGGACCAGTTGGACCCAAAAAGCATGAAAGGTGTTTATTTGATCCCTTGCTCTGGTGGGACTCCCTACATTGGCGAAACTGGTCGATCGATTAATAAGAGGATCCAGGAGCATTCTGCAGATATTAGGCATGGTAGAACCAAGTCCTCAGCACTAGCTGAGCATACAGAGAATACGAAGCATCATATTTGTTTGGAAGATGCTAGAGTCCTTGCTAGGGTTGATCATTTCCATCATCGGAAATTTAGGGAGGCGATAGAGATTGAAAAGAGGCCTTGTACTTTGAATAGGGATGATGGATGGAAGGTTAGCAGTTGCTGGATTCCATCTCTTCACTCCTTATAAGGTTCTTTCCTTTCTTTTTCTTTGGTATTTTTATTCTTTTTTTTTTTGTTTTATTATTATTATTCTTTGATTTTATATTTATAAAAATAATTTATTTTTACTCTAGCTTTAATTTTATTTATTAATGTTTTTACCTATTGCTTAATTTATTCATTGATTATATCCTTTATTTTTATTTTATGTTTTTATTAATACTTTTATTTATCAATTTACTTATTTATTAATTGGTTAAAACATTTATTTTTATAAACATAATTCTTTATTTTTAATTTTATTTGTTAAAAATTTAAATAAATAATTAAATAAATAAAATTATTAATGTATTTATTTATTAATTTATTTAGTTATTGATTAAATCCTTTATTTTTAGTTTTATTTTAATCCTAATTAAAAAATTTTAGTTATTAATGTATTTATTTTGACTTTGATTATTATTTTACTTTTTATTTTATTTGATTTATATTTATTTTTATATTTATATTTATATTTATTTATTTATTTATATTTATTTATTGTTTATTATTTATTATTTATTTCTTTATATTTATATATTTTATTTTTGTTTATATATTTATTTATTTATTATTATTATTATTATTATTTATTTATTTATTTTTATTTTTTTGGTGTCATTTCAGTTTTTAGGTTTGATTTTATATCATTTTAGTTTTGACTAGCGTTTTTAGGGTTGGGTTTGTTATGTTTTCTGTTTTTATTTCTATTTTTGACCGTTAAATTTGGGTTTTGACCGTTGCTTCTCTCTTTCTGGTATAAATTGGGTTTGTCAGATCAGCCAATCTTCATTATCCTGATGATGAACTACAGTTGGTAGTTCGAAACGCGTCGTTCCTAAAACTCTCATGTGATTATCCGGAAGATTTATATCTAATAAGATTTACTATTGTTTTCTGCTAACAACCATTTAGGTTGAAAAAAGAAATATAAGATTTTTTCTTCATAATGTTGATGTTATTCGTATAATGAAAATTCTTGAAAAAAGTATTCTCCCTCCTGCAAACACACCTGAGGAGCTCCACTAGTTTCTCCTCTATTCACAAAATCATTAAAATTATGAAAATTATAATGATCTTCCAGGATTTCAACCTCTAGTTCAGTTGTTGCAACGAATTTTTGAAAAAAATATTCAGAATGCTCAAATTCTTTTTATTTAGAAATACAGGAATCCTCTGACTCCATTTGAAAGTATTTGTTCATCTCTGAATTTGTATTCTCTTATAAAACAATTCTAATGATTTCTTGACAGGCCCTCTTGTCTTTAACAAAACTTGTTCTTTCAACATGACAGGAAAAAATTCTACAAGCCCACACATTATCTTCGATTTCCTATGCATAAAGAAACATCAACTACAGAGTGCAAGGCTTTCTCTCCTTGAGATAAAAATCCAAGACAATAGAAAGAGTCCTCAAATAGTAAACCATAGCTATAGCTTCAGAAGGTCGAATTTCTTTTGGCATCCTGAAGTAAATTTTTTGAAACCTCCTATTAAACTTAGTGATTGATTCATTGCTCTGCCTCTGGATAGAATATAATTCCCAAAGGTGTTTTTCATATGACTTATGCTCACCCCAATATCTAAGAAATATATCTTGAAAACCTTGCCATGAACTAATTGAACTTGCTTCCAGACATTGGAACCATTACTAAGCACCCTGCTTTAATGAATGACAAAACATCCTTAAAGCCACATCGTCATAAATAATTTTAAATTTGTCTAGAAAGTACTCAAATTCCAGGATATGTTGTTCAACTGAAATATCCTCCTCCTCTCTAGAAAAAACTTGGAAAAATTTGAATTCTTTTGAAGGATACTGATGGAGTATTGTGGGCAACACTAAGGGTTTGAAAATCACCTTGGTTCCAAGCTCGAAAGAAGAATATTGCTGATGAGGTAGAACATTATCACCCAAATATGATGAATCCTCACCTTTATGCCCAAACTGTGACAAATTATCTTCTGTAATTTTAATGCAACATTCATCTCTCCTCTCATATTTAGGAGATAAAGTTGTGTCAAGATCAATAATACAATCGGAAGAAAAATATTATTTCCTTAATAAAGAATGTACATTTTGGGCCTTATAATCTTCTGATAATAAAAAGTAGGAAACAATATTCTTGATATGTAAGGGAAAATAGACCACCAAACTAATAATGAAAAATAAAACTTCCTTTAAAAGATTCAAACTCTAATATCTATATTTTCCACTGTGCTTTCTCATTTTCTTGCCCACATAATTCCTCATCTAATGAAACCTTCATCAATGGAGTCACCAGGTGAATAATAAACAACCAAATTTGTATCTAAATATTGTTCACCATCAAGAAATAGATTTAAATACCTAGGTAAAAATAACTTCGTGCCTTCATGCCTGAAAATGACGCCAAAAAATGTTTTATCTTAAGATAAAATCCCTCGGTTGTGAAATGAATCAGTGCTTAAGATATTTTAAAAGTGTGTCACAAAAATAATTTTATCATGAGGTCTCGGTTCTATCCCACTGGAAACTAGTTTCTAACAACCCTTAATGATTTGGAATAATAAAAGATTTCAAAATACCATTGACTGTTGATATCTGAATGGAAAAGAAGAATTTTAGGGGAAAATCAAAGTAATATGTTGTAAACACAGAATATATTACTTTTAAGTTTCAGAGGAAATTCATGGAGAGAGGGGAAACTCAAAATAACATGCTATAAACACAAAATCTATTACTTTAAATTTTCAGAGAGAGTCTGCAAAGAGAGGGGAAACTCGAAATAATATGTTGTAAACACAAAATCTATTACTTTTAAGTTTGAGAGAGAATTGTGAAGGGAAATGAGATGGAGTGAAGGAGCACTTATTAAGGCTATTTAACTCACTCTTACAAACGTAAATCAGAGACCATATGCTTCATTAATTCACTTAATTCAAGGAAGAAACCACATAAAATGGCACAAGAAACATGAATCACTATCAATAGTTGCAAGAAAATTGTTGCTTCTTTCATTCACCCATCAGAAAAATAATTACAAAATGTAGCCCCCAAGAGGTCCAAAACTTGGAAATGTTCCTCTCTCTTTCTCCCCTCCTTAAATACAAACAAAATGAATTTGTAAATGCTCGAGCTTCTTGAAACTCCTAGACTGCCCAAAATTGTTAAGCTACTTATTACATTCCAATCGAGGACACCATTGTAGCTTTGATCTTAACAAAGAAAACAAAATAACACTTGGCATATAATCCTTTTTCTGAATTTGTATTGTTGCTAATGTGTCTCCTTCCGTTTTGGTTGTGATGTCCTAACAGTCTGCATAAATGCATCTCCACTCGACTCTGCCCATGCTTTTGTGTTTTGAAAACTATCATCATGCCATCTACTACCCAACTCTACCTCTTCTGCTTGTTCTTGCCACGTTCCATCTTCTCTTCTCCTTTTCTCTACATCGGGTCACATACCTGAGTCTTTCTACCCACGTTCAGAATTTCTTCCATTATCAGGGCATAACTGCTTTTAAGACTTCTGCACATAGTGTTGGGTCTTTTTCCACCCGAGTCTACTCTCACGTTCAGCCTTTTCTTCATAAAACTTTGTAGGACTTGGACTTGAAATATATTCTATTCACCTCTGAAGAATGCATTGCGTCCACTTTCTATCGCATTTCGGCGTTTCACCAGTTTTACGTTATAATCCTCCTTTTAATCCTCCGATGTGATTTAACATAGGAAATGCTTTACATCCAGATTTGAAATCCTTTGGAGTTCACCTTTGAAACTACATCACATCTGGGCTCTTTTTCGTACTTTGCAACTTTACTAATTTCCAATTTCTATGATCACCAATAAACCTTATCGCATGCGATGTGCGATATACTTCGCATTGCATCGCCACCTCCCATATTTATCACATCACAACTTAAATCACTTACCATGCAAAGACTTATCAATAAGCACAAAAATCATTAATGTGCAATATGCGCGAACCGTCTTATGTGATCTGGTCTATCCATCACTCGCTATCATTTCTGCGACTTGATCCTCACCTTCCATCTCTTATTCACTCCAGTTTGTCGACTTGACCCATGCGCTCATGACTTTCTCCATTTTTTGACTTCAACCGTTGAACTGCATGTGTCATCGTGCACTGCTCTAACGCAAACTAACCCGACTCTGCCTACGCATTCATGATTCATTCACGCCTTTGCTTCTTTGATTTTGGTTTGAGTGCACATGTGATGATGAATCCTCTTTGAGCTTGTGGTTATCCTTTCGAGCATATTACAGGTCTTCTTGAAATTTTAACAACTGTTCCTCAATAAACTTGAATTTCTCAGAACCTCTCTTGACTTTTAGCTGAGTCAAATTAGGCTACAACAGACCCAAAAACATAGGTTGGAACTTTCTTAACCTAAATTATCAGCCTCCTATTCATATAAAAAAACCAAGTATCCTTCTGAGAAGACACAAGGCTTGGCATTTTTATCTTATTTCACCTTGACCCATCTTTTATGAGTTTCATTAGCTAAAGAAGCATCACTATGAGTTTCATCCAAGTGAGTTAGATGTAAAAGAAGCTCCTCCTCTATAGAAGTGGAATTAAGAATTTAGACAACTAGTTTTAATGATGGAATTTCACATTCGATGGGAAGGATTTCTTCCAGACCATAGACCAACTAAAAGGGTGTGAATCTGGTAGCAGTCCTAACTGAGGTTTGGTATGCCCACAAGGTATTGTAAAGAAGAAAGATCCAGTTTTATTTGTGGACCCCTACCATACGTTGAATCATAGTATTAATAAATTTGTTAACAACCTCAACTTGTCCATTAGCCTGAGGATAGTAGGGAGAGGAATTTTCATGGGAAATTCCCAGCTTAGCAGCTAGTTCGGTCATTATATGATTCTGGAAATTCTTTCCCTGATATGTAACGATTTCTTGCAGAACACCAAACCTAGCAATAGCATGATTGAAGAAAAAGTATGCAACTATTTCACTAGTATTGTTATATGTAGGAATCATCTTGGCCAATTTAGTAAACTAGTCTACAACGACAATCATATAACCATGCCCCCTAGACGAGTGAGGGTTGCATGTCATAAAGTCGATACTCCATTTCGCAAAGGGACCAACAAAAATAATGGGATGCAATGGAGAAGGAGGAGCACATATCCTATGATCGTAGATCTGGCATGCATGACACTTCTAGACAGCGAAAATAAAATCACAAAAAATAGTAGGCCAAAATTAACCGGTGCATAAGATCTTCTGCACGGTAGTGTAACAAAATAGATTTCTACCACATGCCCCCAAATGGAATTCATGAAGGAATTTCTCAGCCTCAAGAGTGAGGCACATCTGTAAAATCGTATCAATGCCATGCTGGTAAAGGGTTTCACCGATAATAACACAATTTTGGGATTAGTATTGAATACATCGCTAATCAGAGCGAGAGGTACTAGACTGGAAAGTCTAGGTCTGGAGATAAATAAAAAAATATCCATAACACGGGTCAGATGATGAAATCAGAAACAATGACTCCTCAAGGATAGAATCTTTAGATGTAGATTCATAATCAGGAGAGGGAAGGTCGCACATGAGTTATGCTAAAACTAGTGATTTCTTCGACTAGAACTTAATGAGATCCGGGTTTAACTCTTCCAGAATAATGATCCACTTATATTACTTGATCCCCATTAGTTGACGTGATAGTATATATGTCATAGGGTTGCAATATAAAATGACCGTAGTTTTCCGAAGCAAGATGTAATGGCAAAAAATATGGATGGCTTGAACGGTTTCCAAATACAACTTCTCTACATGAGTATATCTGATTTTGATATCATTATGTCTCTGACTCAAATAATAAATGGGATGTTCAATCCCTATATCATCTTCTTGGACAAACATCATTGTTACAGTAGAAATGGCAGCAATGAGATATAGAAAATAGTCATGTTGATAATCAGGGGGGTATAAATCAGATGCCTGAACCAGTAAATCTTTTAGGTCATCAAAATATTTATGAGAAGTGTCATCCCAATGGAAGGGGACCCCCTTTTTTAGTAGATGAGTGAATCCATTGGTCAACTCAGTGTAGTTAGGGATGAAAATTCGGAGTAATCTAGCTTTCTCTTGGAGTCTTTATAAATAAGCAAGAGAAAAAGGTGCAGGAAAATCAACGATCACGTGTACTTTCAGAGGATCAATACGAATTCCTTGTTTTGAAATGAAAAAAACCTAGAAGTTGACCAGAACCAACACAAAACACACATTTTTGTGGGTTAAGTCGAATGTTATAGTGTCTACAATGGAGAAAAATATCCCTAAGATGCATCAAGTAATCAATCCAATGTTTAGAATGAGTAGGGAGATCATCTAAATAGGGTTTCATTATGTATTTAATGTCATGAAAAGTGTATCCATATCACGTTGAAATGTGGCCCCAAAATTCTTTAAACCAAATGGGAGCTCTCGATAGGAAAAAGCACCCCAAGGAAAAATAAATGCAGTCTTCGGTTGATCTTTTTGGAGAATTTTGATTTGATTATAGCCCAAAAATCCATCCATAAATGAATAAAACTCAGAGCCAGCACAATAATTAATAATCTGTTCAATAAAAAGGGTCAGATAGTTTTGATTTGGACAAGCACGATTTACATCCCGATAATCGACGCATACTTGGATCGTGCCCTGTTTCTTCATGTCAGGGACTACCTTCGATACCCAATTAGTTAAAGGAACAGTGTATATGAAATAAGCCTGAAGAAGAATTTCAACTTTAGTCTTAATATCGATGACCTTCTTGGGATGGATTGGATGTAGGAGCTACCTGGTGGGTTTGGCATCAGGATATGTCTTAATCTCGTGCATTACTATGTTTTGGTCGATACCTAGAATTTCTTCATAAGTCCAAGGAAATACATCTCGAAACTCACGAAATAGGGCTCTATATATATCGATCTTAGATGGGGAACAAGATGCTCCAATGTATAGATTTTCGACAATGCATAGTTTGAAAGAGATATCAAGAGATATCATTTCTTCCATTCAAAAGGTTATTTTCATAATCAACTTCATCAATGGAGAGAGAATTCAGAAAAGTCTCGAAAAATTTAGGTAAGTATACATCAATGATAATAACCTCAATGGAATCTGGTGAGGAGGAATGAAGGTGATGTTCATCCCATGGCTCATCATCTGACATCATGATCTCCATGATGCTCTAATCAGTAGATAATATAGGAGAAAAAGAATCAAAATATTTTCCATAATCCAGCGATCGATATACCCAATTGAACGAAGAGAATGTATAAGCCACACAAGAAGAATATATGGCTTCATAATCTAGCTCAACAGGGCTAAGTGGCATTTGGTCACCAAAAATTTGGGTGTTATTTTCATCAAGTACAATCCATGGATCAGCTAGGACAATAGAGGATGATATCATGTTGATATAAGCAACTTGTAATATCACAAATGGGGATGGAAGCAATACATGAACACAAAAACATTATTTCCAGAAAATTACGCTATAAATGTGATAAATAGCACTTAGATCCCTTATTTCATGTATTATCGTCCTCAAATTCAGAAGGGGATCAGAAACAAATCCCTCTTGCTAAGTTAAACAGATCTCTCGGTCCCAATATGGCTTAGAAACACCCAAATCCCATGACTTATAACATGCATAATTTCTGAAGCAAGTAACAACGTGATAATATGAGGGTTTCCACTACAATATGATATGAAACCATAGATCTGGAGTTTTATTAATCAAATCCTTGAGGAAATAGAGATATAGCCTCCTTAATACATTATTTAGATAACCTGGCAAGGGTTTCCTAAAAGCATGAGTATAAAAGAGTAGATCTATAGATCTGGATCTGAAATAACGTAGTCTTACTACAACTCTACATACATATAGCTTAATGATACAAGAAATAGAAGATAATCCCCTTTACTAGCTTTCTGGAAGAAGGATTGACCCTTTCCTTCGGAAACTAGCTCAAAATCAAGGGGTTTAACCATGGTAACAAAATGTCAGAGTTTCAGTCCAAGGAATGAATAGAAACTGAAACTCAATAACTGGATGGAGATGGCTAAATATTCTACACAAGATGAATATACCTCCTCCAATGGATCCTTCAAGTGACAGGCTAATCCTAACACTGAAGATCTCACCCTCCAATCAACACTGCAAACCCTCACTGCAAATGCTCACTAAAAATAACACAGTCAAGGAGAGGGACTACGTTGTAGGAGATAGAAACTATGTTGGCCAAGTGCCAAGATGTGAAATCTACTCTAGGATCTTCCTCACTAATATCCCAAAGGAAAGAAAGATTCCTCCTCTGAAAAATAAGCTCCGGAAGCGGTGTTGTGAACCCTCCACTGCAACACCCTGCAACACAATGTTATACTGCTATAGAAATAACATTGTAGCTAAAGGAGTTGGCTTGGCCTGAAGCCTAGATGTGGAGAAATTAAGTGCAAGCTCCCTCAAGAGGCCTCTCAAGAAAGGATGTGGGATTCCCACTCGAGAACACCCGGTGCTAAACAACACAACAATCTCAACTAAACAGCTGAACAAAGCACAAAGTCGTAGAGACCATAAAATCAATATTCAATAACATGTCCTCCTATGGCTGCCTTTCCCTCCTTTTAAACAAGTATAATACTTCTCACATTGGGTCCCACTCATTAGGGTTTCCTCCACCAAGGAATCTTCCTCCGATTATCACTGCACTGTCTCCATAGATGATCTCCACCTCTTATCCCAGCGTTGTTGACTTGGTCAAACTTGACCCTGTCCACATGCAAATGTCCCTTTTCACACATGAGGGTGTGAAATCCAACTCTTATGTTGATCCCTTTTTACATTATGAGGGATTTTGTTACACCATTTTTTGGTCATCTAACTCTTCATCATTAGATGGACCCAAGTACACCATGTAAGACCAGTTTTACCCCAAGTAAAACTGCTTTCACTATGTTAATTAGAAAACCCCAAAAGGAATAATTAATTAAACCATAATTTAATTATTATTCCCAGTCATGTTTAACCCAAAAACAAAGAAATTAATGAGATAAACCCATAGTTATCTTATTATTTTCTAGGAATAATTATTTAATAATATTCCTTGTTAAATATGACCAAATCAACCACCATTAATCAAATAAATCATTATTTATTTAGTTATATCCCAACCACTTCCTTAAAAATATAAATAAATCATTTATTTATTTATTTTTCACTAATCAAGGGATTTGACCCAAGTCAAACACCCTTTCCCTCCAACAAATAATAATAAAATATTCCATAGAGGTGGATCTAGATGTGATTAACATTATTTTAATCATGCACCAAGATCTAGAAGGACCCAATATTTTGTTATAAATAGGAGGGTTTTCCCTATCATTCTTCACCTTTTGTTGCATATTAGATCACTCTGGATCTATACACTTGGTCTCATTTCTGCCATTTTGCTCCCATTGAGCTCTACCTTCTACATTGGGTTTTTCTACATCTACAAGAGAGAGAAAGCTTAGATCTGAAGTGCCGAGGACTACAAAGAACCCATCCCATTGAGGAGATCTGGATACACCTTCTTGTTTCCTCCCAGGTGCCCTGTAATATAAAAATTCATTCAAAAATCGTGTTCTTGTCTTGTCTGTTGGATGCATGGAGCAAACTCTTTACTTTACTGCTTAATATCTCTCCATTTATAGATCTGTTTGTTGCAGCACTTTAACCACTAATTGCAGATCTGAAGATGTTTTGCAGCCATTATTGTTGTTAGGGCTATTAGTTATGCGTAGCTAAAGTGGTTCTTTTTCGTACACTTCGACGAAGAATTCATACTAACAGATTTTATTCCTATTTCTGAAATGTATGGTCCTCCTTACCCATTTATTCATCTCCTAAGTGTAGACAACAAAAATCAATATTCCAATTAGCTACATGCTAATTTTGGAATATTACAGTCCTCCCCTCCCAAATGTTTCTTGTCCTCAAGCAACTGCAAGGATAGAACTGAGAAGTCTCCCCTCCTCCTACTGTAGCATCCATATATGATAATCTCATCCAAGGAATGGGATGTTGTCTCATTAATACATCTCCATATTTCCACTCCCAAGCATGCAAGCTAGCTAAATAGATATCATCATGAATAAGTAGAGTACTCAAGGAGGAAATAAGGTGTTGTATATAGGTCCCTTTGAGGAATGGGATCTGAAATGTGTTGGGAACCATCATTCCCATATGGATCCTCCATCCCCAAGAAATCATCCATACAAAGTGAGTTACCTCCCAACATGGCAACTCCTAAAAAGTCTCCTCCACAATGTAGGTGGGCTGAAAATCTAATCATGGTAGAAAAAATAGCCTACTCCACGCTGTCCTTCCCTCCACTCATGACAAGTGTAGAGTATTTTCTAATCTTGGGCTGCAATAATGTTGCCCTCAAGTGGCAAGAAGAAGACTAGATCTCCAAAGATCTCCTCTCCAACGTTGTGATTTAAGTTGGCCCAAACCATCCCACATATGATGAATAGGAAATGATCACCATATGGCATCCAAATAAGAATAATATGAAAGGTTTCATATAGTGTTGAAAGGTACCAACAGTTCCCCAAGTGGTCACAGCACAATTTTCTTAACTGTTGATTCAGAAAATAACATGGCAAGTTGTTTCTTGATAAATGGCTAGTTGTGTATGTCATCACATCTACTAGTGAATAGTAAATGGTTGAGTTTATCAACTGAGCATACATGAAATAATAAAACACTTTCCAAAGGTCATACAAAAGATGGCTATCTCCATCATAATAGTTGGCCAAAAATTGCCCATGGAGCTCAATAAGAAGCTTGCCCTCTTGTGGAGCAATGCACTGTATAGAAATGGTAAGAGAATGCAAATACTGTGTTAGATAATCAATAGATGAAAAAACAGTATTCTTACCATGTGCTGGAAGTAAGATGATACATATATACATGAATACTCCCTCCATAGTGGTATGACATACTCCCATGAAGAGGAATGAACCATGTGCTACATGAAGATCTCCCTTCTTATGCTTGGAAATCAAAGTTAATCTTGAAGATCATACCAATGTAATAGATGCTCCCATCCACTATTCCATCACTCTCACCTGATTTTCCACCAAGTGCATCATATGTGAAGTAATCCTGGGAATAATCCATCAATAAATCCAAGCTCCCAAGTGACAGCATTGTTGGCCTATGTAAATACGCTCCTACCAACTCATAGCTCCATTATTTGAGAGAGCATGGGCAGATCCTCATTCCTCCTCATACCTCCAACTCATTGCTGCCTCCTCATACCTCCATCATACGAATGATGTGGTGGAAACATAATTATTGATATGAAGAATGTCATATCAGCATAATGCATCCATACTCCTTGCTGCCCTATGATGCAAATATCCTGCCAAACTTCCTCCACCCACATACCCTTTGAAAGAGGATATGTCACATGATGGCCAAAATCTTTCAAGAGTAGCCAACGTAGCCATGCCTCTTGGTGCCCAGTGTCATATATATGCAAGTGGCTCACTAACCTCTTGCTCTCCATCTACACCCATTCATCCAAATGTGGGTGCCTCCCATCATGCTCTACCTTGGTAACCCTCCCATGAAGGCTACTTTCCTCCCAAATCAGATTTCTCTTTTTGCATTTCATGGGATGTTGAAATGCAACTCCTTGGAGATCTCCTAGAAAATGTCTCACACCAATGGCCATATTGAATCCATGAGGATCCAAGTGTGCTGAAGGAAAAACCTCCTCACTACTAGTTATTGACAACGTTGCTAATCTCCTCAATGGTGTATTGGATGTCTCATGCTCCAACTCAAGGATGAACATATGGTTTTGTATAAGATTTTTATGGACAAGGTTCACCCCATCCTCCAAGAATTCACACCCCAACCTCAAGGGTTGTGTGCATCTCAACAATGGCACATTAGGATGATGGTTCATCCCTTGAGAAATTCAAGTTTGCACAGTGTAGTGCAATTCTATTACTCCACATTAGCAGTATGCAATGGTATACATCCCTCCATAATATTTATAGAAACAATAGGAAATGGAAACTTAGGCATACCTTGGTGAAATTTGGGAACACCTTGTTAGCTGCAAGAGTTCCTCCCTCCAATGTGTTGGCACCCCCAACTGCTGATGTTGATGGCTACTCCTCCAAGGTTGTGACAGCGCTGGTACAAGTCTCCTCCAATGGTGGTGAGGGCTTCTCCTCCTCTGATTTCTCTTTGCCAAATTTTCTAATCAACCTTTAAGTAAACTCAGTAAAAGTAGTCACTCTTCCATGACTCAAATGGTTGAACCACCAAAGGTTTGCCTCACCCTCAAGGTGCAACGCTGTAATCTCTACAACCTATCTTTCTACCACTGGATGTAGTAGGAATAATTCGTTTAGTTTCCTTGCCCAAGCCCTTGCTTTAGATGACCCATCAAATGTAGACAATAGAAACATATTTCCCTTGATTCTCCCTTTGCTACAAGATCTCCTTTCTTCCTCCAATTGAATGAGCTGAGAGAAAGCTAGATTCTCCTTGAAGGATCTAGGTTGAGATTTGTACTCAACAAGGTATTCACTTAGGATCTTCTGATCCAAGTTTCCTTCATCTTTCTGCAATTTTTCCACTTTTGCAAAAGGAAAGGGCATAATCCCACTAATTCTTTCTTCTCTTCTTTGCTTGACCTCCTTGTTGAGGTCTTTCCTTGATTTGAAAAGAGATGAGAAAAATCTCATCCTCTCCATCATTTTGATCTTCCTCTTCTTCTTCTTAATCTTCTGATAGCATAATGGTTGAGATACACAGGTTGAGCCAAGATTATGCTATGATACCACTGTAATATCCCAAATAGGGATGGCAATAATACATGAACACAAAAACATTATTCCTAGAAAATTACGCTATAACTATGAGAAATAGCACTTATATCCCTTAGTTCATGTATTATGGCCCTCACACTCAGAAGGGGGTCAGAAACAAATCCCTCTTGCTAAGTTAAACAGATCTCCCGACCCCAATATGGCTTAGAAACACACAAATCCCATGACTTATAACATGCAGAATTTGTGAAGAAAGTAACATCATGATTATATGAGGGTTTTTGCTACCATATGATAGGAAACCATAGATCTGGATTTTTATTAATCAATGCCTTGAGAAAATAGATATCTAGCCTCCTTAATACATTATTTAGATAACCCGGCAAGGGTTTCTTGAAAGCATGAGTGCAAAAGAGTAGATCTACAGATATGGATCTGAAATAACGTAGTCTTAATATAGCTCTACATACATATAGCTGAATGATATAAGAAATAGAATATAAACCCCTTTACTAGTTTTCTGGAAGAAGGATTGACCCTTTCCTTAGGAAACTAGCTCAAAATCAAGGGGTTTAACCCTGGTAAAACAATGTCGGAGTTGCAGTCCAAGGACTGAATAGTAGCTGCAACTCAATAACTAGATGGAGATGGCTGAATATTCTACAAAATATGAATAGACCTCCTCCAATGGATCCTTCAAGTGAAAGGCTAATCCTAACAGTGAAGATCTCACCCTCCAATAAACACTGCAAACCCTCACTGCAAATGCTCATTGAAAATAACGCAGTCAAGGAGAGGGATTGCGCTGAAGGAGATAGAAATTGTGTTGGCCAAGTGCCAAGATGTGAAATTCACTCCATAATCTTCCTCGCTGATCTCCCAAAGGAAATAAAGCTTCCTCCTTTGAAAAATAAGCTCCGGAAGTGGTGTTGTGAACCCTCCACTGCGACACCTTGCAACACAACGTTATATTGCTGCAGAAATAACGTTGTAGTTGAAGGAGGTGGCTTGGCCTGAAGCCTAGATGTGGAGAAATGAAGTGCAAGCTCCCTCAAGAGGCCTCTCAAGAAAGGATATGGGATTCTTTCTCGGGAACACCTGGTGCTAAACAACACAACAATATCAACTAAACAACTAAAGAAAGCACAAAGTCATACATACCATAAAATAAATATTCAATAACATGTCCTCCTATGGCTACCTTGGCCTCCTTTTAAACAAGTAGAATCCTTCTCACATTGGGTCCCACTAATTATGGTTTCCTCCACCAAGGAATATTCCTCCCACTATCACTGTGTTGTCTCCATAGATGATCTCCACCTCTTATCCCAGCACTGTTGACCTGGTCAAACTTGACCTTGTCCACATGAAAATGTCCCTTTTCACACATGAGGGTGTGAAATTCAGCTCTTATGTTGATCCCTTTTACATTATGAGGGATTTTATTCCTATTTCTGAAATGTATGGGCCTCCTTACCCATTAATTCATCTCCTAAGTGTACACAACAAAAATAAATATTTCAATTAGCTGCATGCTAATTTTGGAATATTACACAACTGAAGATGAGCTATCAGGAAGGAGAGGAAGAGGGAGCAAAAACTTTCCCATAATTCCATAATCCTCAAAAATCCAACTCTGACATGTTGATAGGAATGGGAGTTTCCCTTACCAAGGTATGAAAATAACAGTTAAAATCTTAAAAGCGAAAAAAGGTGATTTGATGCCTTAGTGACAATCTCACCTTTATGAGAAAGGTGATCATATGAAAGTAGTGGAAACAATGAAAACCATTGCATAAACACAAACATCCAGTAGAATATTATAATCGAGAGTTCTATCAATAACTTCAACTTCTATAGGAAACAATTTTTCCTCCTAATTCCCATAGGAAGGGGTCAAAAATCACTTGTTGGGAAAAATATTTGAGGGGTGAATCGGTATTTAGGGCATACTCAAATCTTTTTACTTTCATGCTTTAAAACCCATATGCTACTTTATGATCGAGACTCGCGTATATGCGGGATACCCTTCACAAAACTTCGCGTATATGCGAGAGATCTTAATATGCAATTGATTCATTACTTAGATCCTTGAATTTATTCATTCATCGGATGTTTATATAGCAATAGACATGTCTGATGCTCCATGATAAACTCATCACATAGCATCACCTGTGTTCCAGGTTTTTAGTTGGAAACCAAGTGGGAAAACCAAAGCTGCAGATTTGCTCGGCCCTTCAATATTTTGTATAAACAAAACATCTTACAAATTATGTCTGGTGCAGAGACTCATACCGGTCTGAGCACCCACACTCGTTTACGCAGCCTCTCTGGAAGGGAGCTGTGACCCCACCTTCTCGTTTGCAGCCTCACTGGAGAGGGAGCTGCGACCCCACTGCTCTCGTTTACCACCTCACGGAAGGAGCTTCTGACCCCCACATTGAAGGCTACGACCCTCGGCACCACCATGGACCATGTTTCATCAATTTTCACAACTTGGATCCAAAAATATTCCTTTAAGAACACAACAGGGCCACTTTTCATCATATTTCGGAGATGAACCCACTCCACACATTTAAGCTCAATCATGCATCAAAGCTGATACTTATCAATTCAAACAACCCAAGGCTGTAGAATACATTATTAACGAGATAAACGTGCTGCAATGACAGATCGGACATTCATACTTCATACTTCAACAAAACCCTAGCGTTTCATACGCGCTTTCCTTTCTTGATCCAGCGTATACATACGCACATATTACGAGTGTTCACAACCCATACGCGCTTTCTCTTTATCAAACCCATATATGCGCGCTTCCCACTATTCCAAACTTAGCGTATAGATCTTGAGACTATTCTGACGACATACTTTAGCCGAGATCGGATATTCGGTTCAGATTTAACCCTTCACTTGAATGAGATGTTAGCCTCATCTCGAGATCTAAACATTCCACATAAACGGATCTAGAAGATACAAATACATTTCGGATCTAGATTCCCTTCTTCATCATTTTCTTCATGGGTGCACCACAGTTGGATATATCATCAGCTGTACCCTTTCCATTCGGACATGTACGGAGAGTAATCATTGACGGAACTCATACCCTTTGCCTGATGATTTTCATCTCCTTATATAGGTTTACCTTTTCAATACCATGAGCAAAACCACATTACTTCCCAATGGCTGTTACAGACGGGATTACATGAACATCCTGGTGCTCAATACAATGGGTCAATACCATAGTAGTAACCTGGTTTTTACATATTTAGAAGTTTGCATTGCAGACCCTCATAACGACTTGTGATTAGCTCAGCGTCGCCACGCTACTTTTATTAAGCAAACCCGCGTATGCCTTGAAATACACCACTTTTCATCATTGTTAACACATGCGAATTCCTTTCATCGATCATATTGGACTGCTCTGTAGACACATCGGATTCACATCATTACTAAAGTCCATCAAAGTCAGAACAACTTCATCAGTGGTTGCCATCATCTATTCATCAAGTAGTTTCATCCATCTTCCTTAAAGTGGGTTGCCATCGGACAACACATTGCATCATATTACCAACAATCTCCCCCTTTGGACTTGATGCAGCACGATAGTGTTTGTCTATGAGATGAATACATTAAGCATAATGATATTATCCCTTTATTCAAACAGATATGTCACTCTCCTTGACATCAAGGGCAAGGCGGGATCAAAACCAACAGTTCTCCTCATGTAGATAAGAAGGCATTCACTTGAATGCCGTCATGCATTGATTACCATGCACTCTGCAGTTCATGTGAAATGCTCGAACATATTTTTTGATGATACATGACTCTTATGACCTTCACATCACCGGGACTCATACTTACATCAAAGATCCAATAGAGTGGATTTACATTTGACTCAACTACAACCAGAGTGGGTTTACACATTTATTTCAAATACCCAACCAAGTGGGTTTACAAATTTGAACAAGTCCTTGTAGTGAATATTACAATTTTACATCATAGGTCTCAACATGACCTTTTCATCTAATTACAAATACGGCTTTTCTTGACCCGATACAGGAAGACCTCAGAGAGATCATATTTCGGAGACCATCATAATGCCAACAATGCATTATACTCGTGAAGACTAATGCTCACGAAAGTGTGCATCGAAGCATCCTTTCCATATGACAGAGGCTCCTCCTTAGCTTGTGCGACATTTGTAAACTTTAGCAACAATCTCTGTGAGTCTGTCCTTATATATCGAATCATAAGACTTCCATCTCATCCATGTGTGAAAGCAAAGAATACAAGTCATCGAGAAAAGAGAAAACGGGGTTCATCCATAATCACAAGAAACCATGTAACATGTCATCATAATTTAGGCGAAATAAATTGATATAGTTCCAAAAATACAATCATTAATAGTCGGGCCCGATGCTCAGACACACTCTGATCTTCATCTATCATACAAATTTTCTTGTCATAAATGCATACAGCGTCTGTCTCCCTTTGGAACTTCGTGTATCTGTGGCTTACAATTATGGAACCAGTATGGAAAGTGACACATTGAAAATTTCACATTCACTTCATCTCCCCACAGTTGTACCACCTGCTTCTTTGGCTTCTTCATCGAGGATACTAAATAGGAGAATAAACATAACCCGAATAACCAAAACAATCATGGGAATCACCATACATTGCTCCCCCACAATGACGATACATTACTAATCCCTATAATGTATCTCACATCCTCTACCAATCATTAAAGTAAGCTTTAGAAGCGGATAGTATTTGCCGGTAAATTCGATATTCCTACGTTTACGTAGGTCCTCCTTCTTTCCAACTTTTCTTGAACTTTCTTATTGTGTGTTGGAAGTTCTCCAATTTTAGGATCTATTCATCCTGCATTCTTTCTACATGTCCATACTTGTTACAAGTATAGCATCTTATGTGACGAGAAAAGTAAGCATAAGGATCATAATGTGTTGTTCTTCTTCCCATACATTGCGATCAACTACTTTATGACCATACTTTATTGCATGAAAAACAATATCCCTTGAAAGAAATCGAGTGCCTTTAAATTGTAGAATCTGTTTGTTTGTATTGAAACAATCATTTACTGCAATTGTTTACTGTATACCCATAATTATGACATTTGAAGCATTCAACATTTGAATGATTTTCTTTGAAAATTCATGATTGTAGGTTGACCTTTAGTTTCTTTCAACATGGTTTTGCTTTGACATCCTTTGAATATTTAGCACTTCCTTGCGAACTAGATTCTCCTTTAAAGTTTTCTGAAAACCCGAGACCAAGTTGATAGATGGAGACCTTTGACTACTAAGAATATTGTCTAGAATCTTAGTACTATCTTGAAACCTCGAGTTTATCCTTTTCTTCTAATTTACCTTTGAGAATGTTTATGACCTCCAGAATTTTTGGCATTGATTCATCATGCTTTCTTCACCTTTTTCCTTCTTCTACTTGATCATTCAAATTTAAGATCTCTTCTTTCAACCCATTTTCTTGCTCTTCAAAGATTTGTAAAATTTATTCATTCTTCTTGTTTGATTTTTCGAGATCTGTTTTGAAGTAGAGATGATTCTGCTTCATGTCCTTCCTTTTCAAATGATTGTAGAAGTTCTTCATTCTTCTTATTTGATGCTTGAGTCTGCTTCGGAGAGATTATTTCTACTTCAAGTCCTTCTTGTGATTGGTTACTTTGTCCTAGGTCTTTGATACATTTCTATATCCTTCATTGTTTCTATCTGTTCATTGATCTAGAGATCACATCCTTGAGGATAGATTCCCTCCTTTTTAAATTGATCCCAAAAAATTACTTTCATCATTGATCTTGAGATTTTCTTATAGACTTATATTGTTACTTTCACTATCTTCATTGCATGCACAAGTGAGTGGATTACAAGAACAACAATCAATACCTGTTTCCTCTTCTTCATTTTTTCTTTGTGTTTTAAAGGATATCTTCTTTTTCTTGAGTAGCCTTCTTCTTCTGCTTCTTTGCCATGAGCACTATGGAATCTTGGTCAGAATCTTCTTCATCTTCACTTGACACTTCATTTCATAAAAACTCTTTCTCTTTTCAAATTGTTTCCCTTTATGCATGATTATCTTCATATGGACATTTAGCAGCATATTGTCCAACTTTCCCTGGCTCAAAACTTACTTGAAGGGAAGCTTACCTTTGAATCTTCCAGATTCCTAGTTAGAGTTTTCTCACAAATTTGCTTCTTCTTCTTGGTATATAATTTGATTCCTTGACACTCTTGCCTTTCTTTTCCTTTTGCACACCTTAAAAGCAGCTTCTTTGATTTGAGAGGGACCTCCTTGTCTCATTTCATAAAGCGTTAAATCTAGTGTAATTGAACAATAGTAAGAGTTTGCGAGATCTTGCCTTCTTGACCATTTGATACTTTTGACTCAAATTTTGAAGTCGAGAGATCTTAGACTTTTTCCCGAGTAGTATCGAGTTATGGTTTTCACCCAAACCTCATACGATTTACAATATCATCTAGACGTAAAAAGAAAGCGCGATACTCTCATCACTATGCATCCTTAAATTTTCATATTCAATTACAGGGATTTGAGTTTTGCACTTTTTTTGCCTTTGTATCTCCTTCATAGCTCGAAATGATTTTGTCCCATATTTCTTTTGCTGAATTTAGTTGCATCACTTTGAAAATTCTAGTTCGAGACATGCTTCCTAACAAGCATTGGCTTGCTTTGGCATTGACTTCATATTTCTTCCTTTCTGTTGCATGTGGAATACTTAGGATCTTGATAATAACCTTCTTCCACGATTTCCCATATACGCACCCAGACTTTGAGATATGCTTTGTTGTATCTTCGAGAATATGAGGATTACTTCCATTGAATAGAGGTGGCTTTAAAGGCAGTACTCCTTCATGACTTCCCATTACGACGGATCTCCTTGACGTCAGCTTACCTGAGGACCTCTCGATACCAATTGTTGGGAAAATGTTTGAGAGGAGTGAATGATGTTGAACATACTCAAATATTTTTACTTTTTCATGCTCTAAAGCTTCCATATGCTACTTGATCGGACTCGTGTATATACGCGGATACCCTTCACAAAACTCGCGTATAGCAGAGATCTTAATATGCGGTGTTCATTACTTAGATCCTTGCATTTATTCATTCATCAAGATCTTATATATGATAGTTTTATACAGGTAATAATAGAGTAAATCATCACACATAAGCATCACACATGAACACCCAGGATTTTTAGGTGGAAACCCAGAGTCGGAAAACCCTTGCATTATAGTTGTAGCCTTCAATATTTTATTATAAAGAAAACATCTTACAACATGTATTGGCGTAGACTCATGCAAGTGCGAGGCACCCACGCGCTCGTTTCTGACCTCTCACCGGAAGGAGCTCGACCCCACTGCTCGTTTTGCAGAGCTCACGGAAGGAGCCTGGAAGCTCCACCTCCTGGTTTACCAGCGTCACTTGGAAGGGAACTAAAAACCCCTTGTTTGAAGGCTACAACCCTCAGCTACATGGACCACATTTCATCGATTTCCTGAGATCCAAAAGCTGCTTTAGAACACAACACTGAGGCCACTTTTCATCATATTTTCATACTAGACCCCTCCACACATTTAAGCTCAATCATGCATCAAGCTGATACTTATCAATTGAATGACCTTTGAGCAGAATACATTGATAACTTGAGATAGCGATAACCACGGCCAGGCAGTCATTTTTTTCATCTTCTGTGACAAAACCTAGTTTCATCTGTGCTTTCCTTTCAACGATCCCGACGTATACGTACGGGACATATTACGAGCTAATTTCACAGCCACTTCAAGCTTTCTCTTTATCAAACCCGTATATCTGGCATCCGTATTCCCAGAGCTAGCGTATAGATCTTCGAACATTATAGAACGACATAACTACTTCTTGGATCGAGATATTAGTTTAGATTTAACCCTTCACTTCGAGACAAATGTTTTCCTCATCTCGGATCTAAACATTCCATAAACAGATCTAGAAGATACAAATACATTTCAGATCTAGATTCCCTTGCTAAATGTTTCTTCCTTGGGTACCATAGATTCGGATCTATCATCAAGCTGTTACCCTTTCCATTGGACATACTTGGTGATAATCAGAACAATAGGACACTCTGCACCCTTTGCCTGATGATTTTCATCTCCTTATATAGGTTTACCCTTTTTCAATACCATGAGCCAAAACACATTACTTCCAATGGTATTCCTGAAACGAGGATTACATAGACATACCGGTGCTCAATACAATGGGTCGATACCATGGTAGTAACACAGTTTTACATATTTAGGTGCATTTGTGCATACGACTTAGCGCGTTATTTCCTAGTATTGCATACGCTACTTTTATTAAGCAAATAGTATGCCTTGAAACACACTTTTCATCATTGTTCTAACACATACTAGAATTCCTTTCATCGATCATATTGGACACAACTCGTAGACACATCAGATTTACATCATTACTAAGTCCCGTAAATCGAGAACAACTTCATCAGTAGGTTTCCATCATCTTCATCAGTGGTTGCCATCAAGGACAACACATTGCATCGCCATCAAAGGCTTTGATACGTGGCTGATGACCTCGATTGAGGTGAAAGAATTTCCCTTTTGAAGACATGGACATAATTAGTTAGAGGTGCCCTCATCCTGATAAGTGATGAATGTTATTTCCACATACAACAACTGTATTATGAAATATAATTGAGCCACAAGTCAAGGGTATAGTTCATAATGAAAAAACCACTAGGTTGGAATACGAAAGCGGATCCACACATCCAGATAGGCGGCAAACAAAGGTCTTCTTTTGGGCGAGGGAATTTTAACACCTCAGGTTAGCACTAATTGATGAATCTTGAGTCCAAGTCTTCAACTACATTATAATTTTTAGAATCTTTTGAATAATGGAATAATATGCCCATGGTCTTCCTTCGGAGCTTGATAGTAAATTGTAGCCCGAGAGGGTGAAGTAGTATCGAATGAAAGTGATTCGAAATGGCGAGTTTGATCGGTAACGACCATTCGGTGGATTATTATAGTCACTGTTCTAAGTGGCTAAGATAACATCGGATTTTAGATTTTAGAGGAAAGCATCAAAACTATGGTCTCGGGAAACCATGTGAGCCTCCTGATTGAAATGGGTGAGAATAAACACAGTGGGAGAAGTGGAAGATTTAATAAAATCACATGTAAGTGATCCTCATTACAAATCAAGCATGGGTTTCTAGGTTACTGTTCTCATCGAGGAGGAATGATTGGTTTTATCCTACGATGAGGTATTTCTTCTTCTTACATTTCCTTTCTTCCCTTCCAAGGTTTCCTATTCGGTTTCCTTTATTTGATGAAACAATTTATGTTGAAGTGGCAGAGATCTGGGAGATGGCAGGTCCCGATGGTTTTGGTGAATAAATTAGAGAGAAACACCATATGGTTTACTTGTTGAATGCAGAAATGGAAGAATCGATCACACCATCGACATTGTGGGAATTATTTACAGGTTGAAGAGGGACACTATTCCTGGGTATCGAGCCACGAATATCTTATCATATAGCGTTTACGATTGGGTATAAAAAATGGTCCAAATATTGTGCCACGGCAATAACTTGCTCTTGATCCACAACTCCACTTTTAGCCACATCTTTGTTATGGGATAACATGGTTGGTGAACCATACAGCTAACTGTGCTCCCGAGGAACATAAGTCTTCGATAGCAAGGAAGATGACACCTCGACTCATAAATGCGATCTAAGATGTGAGTGGAATATGATTGTTTGAAGTTGGTGTGATTCCATTCCAATTTCATATCTAATGGGAAAGCTGGAAATGTGTGAGGAAGGTGGTGGGTAAAATGTTGAAATCACGGAGCAATGAGGCTCTAGGTAACTCAATATACCATTTAGTTGTGGTACTATAAGATTTAGATTGGAAAAGATAAGTCAAATGGAATCATCATTAAGGAGTTAAGGAAGAAAACCATATATGATGTAGTCTTAATTTGTGTGTCTGGGTATTATCTTGGATTCCCATTTAATTTTGGGATATCAAAAAGGCGGTTTAGCGGGAATAATCAACTATCATGGAAAATGAGCAATGGGGTCATTAGTGGCCAAGTTAAGTTTGGAAATTAGAGTAACCACAAAAAGTAGCTGTTGGTTATAATGCACGGAGGAGGATGGTTTGGATATTAAGGAATAGCTTGAAACGAGGCACTTGCATTCTTTTGGATAAGGAGGGTTACGATAATAAGGAACACGGGTACAAGATAATGAGGTTTTATTAACAATTATAAGTGACAACTTCTTCTCCCATTGGAGACCATAAAATTGTTGGAATGGATGAGTTGTATTTGTTGGCCTTGAAAAGGCACTTGAGGGAAATACCTTGACACGGTATATTTTTTCCCTATGGGAGTTTCATTGTCCCATGTTGAGGTGGGTAGATTGGAATGCCTGTAATATGAACAATCTGCCTACCATAGCTTGAGTACCCTATCCAAGCGGTTGAGAATGTAGGGGTACCTTGTACTAGTTGGGTAAGTGGGACTGGGAAGTCTGAGAATATCGATGGAAGAGTTTTCATTCAATGAAATCCTAATAATGTAGCTCAAATATGTTGATCTTGTTAGGGTGATGATGGATGAGTGGGAATTTGAGACGAAGATGGTGTGAGTTGAGGATTCAACAATCGTCTCAAAATGAACGAGGTTGAATAGGAAAAGTAAAACTGGCTCACATCCATTCTAGGATAAGGTGTTACATAGAAAGGTTGATCACCAAATTGAGGCCATCTCAACAACAACCTCCCAGCTAAAGGAGGAGGGATGATGGTAATATGATCCATATGGAGGGTACCCAACATAAGGATATTTAGGTTGTTGGTAACCTTTCACACTAACATAAGGGCCAACCTTCTGATCCACGGAAGGTGGAGGAAGAGGAAAATTGTGTGGTATTAATAAGAGAAGTATCGGATGTTATTCCATAATTGGATGACATGGGAGAGGTCAGGTTAAGTAACTAGAAAGGTACCAGATAAATGTTGATAGTCGGATAGGATGTAAGACACCCATATGTATGTGCTTATGGTGATGTTAAAAACATATATGAGGAAAGCTTCTATGTAGAATGTATAGCGGTGGACATGGGTGAGAGGTTGGATAAGTTCTAGTCATGGTTAACAATCTAATAATATTGTTGCGAGAGATCTATGGATAAGTCAGAGTATCGAAAAGGAGTTTTTGTAGGAGTTTGAAGAGGAGGAAAGGATCAATACGATAAAAATGGAGTCCTTCCTAATGAACAAGAGTAGAAGGACGAAATTTTTCTTGTAATATCTCTTCAATACTCACAAAGTTCGTATAGAGGAGGTTCACCATCGAATTACGGTAGCACCTAATTTGAACCTTAGGCTAAAGGAAGGAGACGGGAGTAACCTCAAACCACGCTCGGCCTTGTGGCTGGCCCTACAAGCTCGGGAGGGCTCTCTCATGAAAAAATATTCAATAGAAATATAACTACAAACTGATTTTAGGCTAGGTATAATAAACTTCGGAAGGTTTTTATAAATTTTTCGAGATTTGTAGGGATTAAATGAGTTTGGAGTAGTTTGAATCTGGGGAATTAAATGAAGACACGGGTTATTTTTATATAGGAGCAGAATAAATGAGTTTAACAACTTAGTTTTAATAATGATGGAATGTAATACTAGTGAGAAGCTAAAAAGGGCATGGGAGATGGATCATCTTCAAGCAATGAGAAAACATAAAGTATTGAATAATTTTAAGGCGAGCATTATACAATGGATTCTACCTATCTATCTTGAAAACATCCAACTTGAGATATGAATGAATGGAAAACATAACAATTATGAGATGAACACAAAAGGAAAGAACAATGCTAAAATCCATACCACGGGGCTCCCACAAATCGGTCTTTGATATATTTATTAATTCCTTGGAAAATTATTACAAAATGAAGCGCGGAGGCATCCTCTATGATTTCCAAACTTATTCCACTATGACTTTTAAATGATTCTGAAATTACATTAAATAGGCGAGAATTTGAGGGGAGTAGATCCACCCGAGAAGGAGGGAGTACATTTCAATAGCCCGAAACCAAAATACGAACATAGGAAAAAGACCAGCAAATCTGCACGAAAAGGGCAAAAAAACATTTTGACCACATCTTGAGGATTAAATTTATTTACACCCGATGAATGAAAATAGGAAAATCTGAAGAACAAATCCCTTCTTCATCGCTGCGTAAATGTCTACGGTTCTAATTCGTTCACGGTCTTTGACCATTGTCTACCCATCTTTACTATTTTGAAGAAAAACCAAGCTGTCGAAGAATAATTCCTCTTGAAAGCAGAGTGAAAACCATATTTGCCATTTAGTGAAGAAAAGTCCCTTTTTAGGGTGAAAGAGCAAAGGAAAGGATGGTGGGCCCAAATGGATGAGATCGCTATCGCAAATCACAATCGTTGGGGAAGCGCGGTTGTATTGGAACGATATGATTTGGAAACTTGCGATGTGATTGGGAAGAAATCTTGATAGGAGTAAAGGATAAGCTGGGAGTAATGGGAAATCCTTTAAAACAAATTAAAATAAACTTGCGCTTTTACATAGGAAAAACCATTTCATTGAAAAAGTGGAAGGGATTTGGAAGTGGGATTATGGAAATCTGTGTCACTTGGTGGAAAAGGGAAGTAGGTTTAACACATAGGAGAATTGTGACATGTGGGTGTGATGGAGAGCGATCGGAAGTGTTGAGAAAACTCAATCGCATCGGAGAGTAAGGAAGGAAGGGAACTATGACATAGAACTGCGATGGTAGATCACGATGAGGGACTTAAGAAATATTTTAAATTAAATTATGGCTTTTTTACAAGAGAAAACCACTTTTGTTTGGAGCGGGGCGGAAGGCCTTAGTGTGGAATTTGGGAGGGATCGCAATGAGGAGAAAATCATAGGAGCGGGGACAAGGGTTGGGGCACTACGAGTTTCGTGTAGTGATCGGATGTGGGTCGTCAGTTGCGAGAAGATCAATGGTCCGGATATGATAAGGAAATTGATCAATCGGAGGTGGGTCAATCGGGACCATGTGATTGAATGTTGCGATCAGATTGAGAAAAAAAGGGGTTACGATCAGTTGGAAGAAGGGGATTACAAAAAACTTTAAAATTATATGAAAAGGTATAAGTTGTAAATTCAAGGGACAATGAGAAAAGGGGTAAGGTTAGGCCTTTGGGGACTTTTATTCACTTGAAGCATATCTTCCAATCCGAGAGTCGGTTTGGAGCATGATATATCATTGGAAATCTCTTTTTCAGGGTTCTATACGATGGACATACTTAGAACATGATTTTGAAAATATTGTGGAAAAATCCTCTAAAAATTAGGGGGTGGGCATTTGTGTAAATATGACTTGAGCTCAACATTACATATGAAGACATAAAATTACATAAGAAATGATAATAAAGGCAAAGTATTATGTTTTACCTCAAAACATGTTTTGAAGTGAAAATTACATCAAAGCAATAGAACAACTCTTTGATTTTTCCAGATCTTATGCCTTTGAGTTTTATTTGACCTCCTCATGACCTTTCGATATTCATTGACACTTGACTCGTGGAGTCGAGCCATGATGGGACCCTAGAACCTAATGAGACAAACCTATGACCTAATAACATGAATTGTGGAGTGAAAGTGAATCATGGCTTGAAGAGAGGAGAATCAACAAGTTGCACATGAGGAAAGCCCCGGCCCAATCTCACTACCATCAATGAATCCATGACCTAATGGAATGACGAAAATTTATGGTATGGGACTCCTCTTATGCAAATGCAAAAGAAAATTTGATCAGCGATGGCGTGGCAAGGCCGACACTAACATTAAACTCCAATGGGGATGGTAGCTCCTTGGAGGTGCGAGAACACTTAGTAGACCAAGTAGCCTTATCCATTGGGAAAATATGGTCAAAATGTTGAAACTAACCTGATGTAGACTTCCTTGAATCGACTATATTGAAAACTAAAATCAAAACGAGAAAACCTTACACATATCATTAAAGTTTTATAGCCTTCACCTCGGGCCCCAAACTTCAATGCTGTGCCCAATCGACCAACAATGGGATGGTATATACATAGGAATTCGGTTAGTAGGCAATTCGGTAGAAACAAGCCAGTGCAGGTGGCTGTGGGATATAAAACTATTGAGGCTTCTAGTAAACTTCAGAGTGTAACCTCAAAAATGGAGAAGGCGACCTGCGGTGTTGGGGTGTGGGCCAGTAGCACTACTATGGAGAGCGCCTGACGGGGGGTAAGGATGAAGTAGTAACCAATCTTATGGGAGATGTTGCAGAAGTGTGCCAGAATTAATGTAGCATTGGAAGATAGACAGAGATGATTTCCAACCTACCATGATAGAACTAGAAGGTAAAATATTATCCCAAATTGTTTCCATTTTGGTAAGGTAAGAGCAATTTTAAATTATATAAGTCCTAAACTAGTAGAAATGTCTAGCCAAGTGCAAAGTCAAAAATTTAGAAAGACATGGTTAGTCCAGGTTAGCTCACGGGGCAAAGGAAAGATTAGCGCCAAAAATACGGACGTACACATTACAAATGGTAGACGACAATTAATGGTAGATTTGAATATTTTTCCTTGGGATCTTATGATGTCTTTAGCAGTATGGATTGGTTGGAGAAGCATTGGACTCTCATAGATTGCAAAGATAAGGTTATCTACTACAGGAGATCGGAATGACAAATCACCAAGATTTTAGAATAAGAAGCTTGTATAGTAAGTCCGGTCTGACTTCCCAAATGGGGAAAATGTGGAGAAATGGATGCCAATTATGCGTTATCTAGTAGGATTATACGATTCTAAGAGACAAGCTTCCATATTTTTGGGAAATATACCTATAGTCTGAAATTCAAGGATATATTTCGAAGGGAATGGGATTGCCACCTAGAAGAGATGGGCCTACGATGAATTAACACACTTGGGAGCATCCTTGGAATTTCACGAGCACCTTATCGTATAGGTGTGCCCGAAAGTCAGTAGATTGAAAATGCGGCTTTCAGAGACGTTACTAGACAGGGATATATACGACCAGAGTGTATCTCCTTAGGGAGCACATGCCCATTTGTTAAAAAGAAGGATTGAACCATGTGCATGTGCATGGATTACGATAGTTAAACAAGTAGTTGTTAGAGCAGATATCCTTTACTAACAGCATTGATGATCTATTTGATCAGGTAAGAGGAGGAACTACGTATTCTCAAAAATCGATTTGAGAATCAGGTTATCATCAAATCAGATCAAAGATGAAGATATACATAAAGCGCCTTAGCTAAAATATGGTCACTATAGATTCGTGGTATTACCTTTTTGGGTTGACTAATGCACCAGCCACTTTCATGAGACTAATGCATAGTATCTTCCACCCTTATTTGGATAATTTTGTGTTAATCTTCATTGATGACATATTGATTTACTCAGAATGCGGAAGAACACAAGGAGCATTTGCGAATGGTACTAGAGATGTTAAGAAAACATCGGCTTTATCACGAGCCAGTAAATACGACTTCTTCAGAGAAAAACTACAATATCTGGGACATGTGATATCTGAAAAAGGTATAGCGGTAGACCAGAGAAGATGAACCATTATGGAATGGAAGGTGCCACAAAATGTAAGCGAGATATACGATCATTTATGGGACTTGCAGCTATTCTGGCGATTTATTAAAGGGTTTTCAGATAGCTTTCCCATACTTCTTTGCAAAGGAAGGGAAAATTTTTTTAGTGGTCACAAGAATGTTAGGACGAGTTTGAAAAGCGAAAGAAATTATTAACACTTATTTTTTTGTGTTAAGTGTGGCTGATCCGAATAAGGAATTTGAGTTTGCTGGTATGCGGGGAGGGTGTTGAGGGCGGTTTTATCCAAGAAGGAAAAGTAATTGTCAGATCACATGAAGTTAAAATATCCACGAGCTACGCTATTTAGCCTATGATTTGAAGGCGCTTTGCCGGTCATGCAGCTCTTCGGGTATGGAGACATTATTTACTTGGGAAAAGATTTGTATTGGTGACCATATCAGTCTAACCGGCTACTTCAAACAAGATGACTTAAACTCTAGACAAGCAAGGTGGAATGCTTTTTGAGTGAGTTTGACATTGAAATCACAGCATGTAAAGGAAGAGAACAAAGTTGAGATGCATTGGCTTGAAAATTGCATAACATTTCAGGTTGTATGTTAACCAAGTTGAAACGGGTTTTTAGATCAAATTAAAATGGAAACGACGAAAGACCCTTGAATATAAATTTGCAGCAGCAAACACAGGAAATACGAAGAACGAAGGATGGGGGATTATGAAATTAACCGGGATGGATTGCTGGTTTATAAAGAAAGGATAGTTATTCAAACAGTGGACTTAAAAACTTTTATGCTGGATGAATATCATGAAGCAATTATGTAGGGCATTATGGTGCCACCAAAATATGTTGACGGCAATCGAAAGGATTGCGGTAGTAGGGGTATGAGGAAGGATATAGAAAAATACCTAACCAAGTGTTTGAAATCTGTGGTGAAAGTAGAACATCGGCATCCGGTGGATTGTTGCAACCATACCAATTCGGAATGGAAATGGGAAGTGATCTCATTGGATTTCATTACTAGATTACCAGGATCAAAACGTGGTAACGACTCCATAACCGGTATTTGTGGACCGATTAAGTAAATCAACACATTTCATACCTATCCAGTCCACTTATAAGGCAGTCTGAGATAGAGTCCATATTTATGCGGGGAGATCTTGAGGCATGGCGTTCCTAAGGCATTAATATAGGATAGGGATGTAAAATTCTGACCTTTTGGAAGGCAACGTTTGCAGGTTTAGGAACTCAGAGTTAATTTTTAGTATTGCATATCATCCACAGGACGGATGGAAAAAATGAGCAGGTAAATCCAGAATTATTTAGGGACATCTCTGCAGTACGTCATGCGGCAACTAATAACTGGAGTAGGAGGAATATCTACACTTAGTGGAATTTTCATATAATAACGATTATCGAAATCATTGAAAATGAGTCATTTGAAAACCCTATAGCAGGGGCGGAGAGTGCGGAGACTCCCATTAAGTTTGGAGTAGTCAGAGACCAAATTCATGCTAGGACCGGACATGCTGTGAAATATATTGAAATTTGATGAAGAAAATTAGAGCGAAAACTTAAAGAAGCGGCACGAGACGGGGAAAAAAGTGTATGCGGATAAAAAGAGGTCATACAGGCTGAATATGAAGTGGGAATCCACGTGTGTGGAAGAAGGAATTAATAAAGAAAAGTACATTAAGATGGGCATGTTGTGCAAAGTTGGCGCCAGATTTTGTGGTCCTTTCAGGATACTAGAAAGAGTAGGACCGGTGGCGTATCGCTTGGCTCTTCCTAGCCATATTCGGAGTGCATAATATTTTCATGTGCGTTATTAAAGCGATATGTTCATGATCAGAGACACATAATCCATTGACGAGAACATTAGGGTAGTGGGTGAGCATAATAGTTTAAAAAAATATATTTTAAAAGACTTGTATAATTAACATAAGTTTATTGTGTGCCGGAGTAGAACGGACGGGGAATTTCTGGTAGAGCCTCACGGTATAATGTCGGCCCAGGAGGGAAATCATGCTCGAGGAAACGAGCCATACGCCCGAGGTTCAAGTGCATTGGAAGCACTTTGAATGGGAGGAAGCCACAGGAGGACGAAAGTTTTGTCAGAGTGAAGCTTATCTGAGCTTTTTGCTGAAGCCGGAATAGGAACAGGACGGTGTTCTCTTGAAGGGGAAAAGCTATGCTTATTCATCCTTGGTGCTGACAAATGGTTAGATTAATGTTAAGAATGGTTAATTGCAGAAATTTGATTTATTTCAAATCATATATTATGTGAGAATTAATTTGGTATTGGAATCTGAGAATTACTTGTGAAAGTAGTTTCATGAGTAAAAATTGATGGTAAAATTAATTCAAGATCCCGGAGTTAGTTGAACATAAAAATAGTTCCACAGTTACCCACGAGGAAAAACTATGGAATAAATAGAGAAATTCTAAGGAGAGTTTGGAGTTCTGTGGGAGAAAATTTTGTCGATACGGAAAGTAAACCCTTGGAAGGGAACTTTGGAGTAGAGCATTCGGAGTTGGAGAATTGGTGGAATTGTCAGAGTTCTCCTCAGGATTTCTGTGTTCAACGAAGACTCGGACTTGGTTGCACGGGAGGATTCTGGGACGTAATTGCCCAACTCGTGGAAGGGAGGAAATCAAGTGTCATCAATCGATTTAAGTGCGGATGAGTGGGAATGTCTGTACTTTGTTGAGTAGAATAAGTGATTATCTTCTTAAAAAATATTTAGATGGAATCGCAATTTATACGGTAGTGAAAATGATTGTTTTCTTAGTATTATTGAATCTGGAATTAAACGTATCCTTGAAAAAAGTATAAAATTATATTATAATCTTTCTTTTTAGGCAGGAAACTGACATGTTTATAAGGCTTGGAAATAACTTGAGGATTCGGGGTAACAAATAGAAAAGGAAGCTAGAGCAGAATTTGCTTCCACACCACTGTATAAAAGTATTAACTCTGTTTAGAAAAAAGTAATCTAAAATTCTAATTAATAGCAGAGGGTGCATTGTGATATCCGTGACAGGATTCGGGCTAGTCGTCAGCCCTGAACCTATAAACATTACCTGAGACAAGTTGTGGTCGGTCCCGATTCACGAGATAAGTATAGCATAAGCAGGTTAAGATAAATTCACGAAAAACAAAGCGCCATACTCATAATAAATAGATTCTTCATTAAGCATTATAAGAAGAATGCTCATGAGAGGTATGTGAAGCTATATATCAATTATGTAAGCGGAAACAAGCTTTAGCGGAAATGAGTAACTATATAACATAACCAAAACCATATGCGTACCATAGTGATGAGGAGGTAGATATACATTATAACAGAAATATGTTGCCATAATAATGGTGGGAGCGGACTAAATTGCATGAGGAAGATAAGCCATTTGATGAAGAAGTCTGAATTGCGACGGTTCAAATAAACTTATCCTGAGATATTGAAAAAGAGAAAAGAAGAACAAGGATAACGGTTATGAGCATACGGTGAAAACCTTGTTATGCGTAACTAAGTGAAACAGACGATGTCCATTCCTGATATAACAGTGTAATAGTACCAACGCGGAGCAGTTTGTTAAAGAAAGAACGAGAACCTCTTCGCATATAACTAGAGCTAGCATTTAACCACTAACTTCCCGAGTCGAAAGCAGTTTAAATAACATATGAATAGTTCTCATTTTAATACGTCTTTAGTATGACGATGTAGAATCCATGAACGAATACAAATGAGATAGGCACGTGGCCGTAACGAGAGAACAAAACCCTTTCCTCTTAACCCTGAAACGCGGCTATTAATCTTGAGTACCATCTGGTATATCGAGAGCAAAATCCGAGGAAAAAATTTCAGCAGAGCGTGATGTCTATATCGATTAATTGCCGGCTAAGATATAAGACTAGGAACTCGACGAGGGGGAGTACACAATGGCGGGATGAGCACCAAATTTATCAACTCTAATTTAGAGAAATGTAGGTACCAAATCATCAAAGCACATTACATAGTGGCCCTTGATGAGAAGAACATAATACACACGACACGGAACAAAATAAGGTCGTTAAAACAAGCAAGTAATAGCAGAAACTCAATCCTATTTCTATAAATGTTCATGTTCATTAGCTTGGAGCAAAAGAATGGAAAAAATTAACCGGAAGAACTCGAGAGCCATTACATGTCGGTTGTCAGAGAGGCGTTGCCGGATGGGAGCTACACCATGAATGGCCATGCAAGAGCGAGAGTGAAGAGTTAACGCATGCGTAAATGTTTGAGCCTCGGCTTAGGGAAAGATTAAAAAGACTACGCCAGGCAGGGCCAGACAAAAAACCATTTCAACGAGGGTAGCGACCCATCTTACCGTTCTCCATTGCGGTGGCGAAATAACATACTCCAGTTTGTGGAAAACGCAGCGCACGAGAGACGGCCCGACTTGCTATCACGGAAGCCATAAACCAAGGAAGAGGTAGGAAAGGCACGGAAGCGGTGACTCAGGAAGCTATAGCAGATTTGAATGCGAAACAATGAGAGCAAGCGGTTACCAGTAGAAAGACATTGGCAAAACCTAATTCATTTTCACTTAATTCGATCATCACCGGATCCACGGTGAGTAGACCACCAGGATGTCGATCTGGCAAAATTAAAGAAGCGCCCGGATTGCGAAGGACGATCGTAGGATATTTAGCATTTGAGAGTATTTCATGATTAAATGCGATATGAATGCCATTAACATCGACATGCGATATTACCTTGGCGCAAATTTAAAAGACCTTTAAACCATAGCTAATAACGAAATAATATAACATATTGTCATGATGCGGAGTCGTGGCAATTCATATTTAAAACAAAAATATTGTATGCAAAGTAGCCATGATCCAGGTAGATTGGAAACTATCCACAGCCATTAATGATTGGGAAATTTCCCATAAGCCACAATGCGTGATTAATTATTCAGTCATGGTGAACTTTGGAAGGTTTATTTTATATGTGGGTAGATAATAAGAAATTTTTCTTTCTTGATCCTTTGTTTGTTTAAGAATTATTGTGACTGTGGAAGATTCAAACATGTATAATTCTTTTGGCATATATTCATACTAAAAAGTAAATTACTTATTTAAAAAATATACCGGGGAATAATATGTAACTAAATAAATGAACATGCATATCTTTATAAAATTCATAACACATCCATTTTCTGATTTTCTGAATACTATTAATAATAATTATTTTAAACAAATTTTATAATGAATAGATAGAAAAATCTTTTCAGATTAATCATCATTTAAGATTTGAATGAATAATAAATATATGTTTAGATGCTTATTATAATTCCTATTAATATTTACCAACCATTTAATTTTATAAATTACTTTAACTATACTTATACTTTAACTATGTAACTCAAAACTTATGGTCCAGTCTTTTCAAACTCTACTCTCATGCTCTTTCTTAGGGCAGTGATGGATTTTGTTAGCTAAGTTGAGTCAAACCACAACTGCTCTATTTATCTACTTAATTGGGTTGAGTGTCCAACTTATTACATGTCTTCGTTTTTCGTGAGGCATCCTCCAGGTCCGCTGATGCAGTCAATAATGCTGACATCAACTTTTTTGTAAACAATAATGTTAACTAATGATGTTCAAGTTTGAACGGGATGTGGTGGAAGCTCCTTCTGAGGTGATCTGGATCTACAGCTACAGTTTTGATAAAAATATGTAACGATAATGTTTTAATTAAAGCCTATTTTAATGGGTTGACTTCAAAAATGGAATCTTTATTCATAAGATACTCAGCATATTTATCGGTGGTGCTGAGTTGTTTGAACCTCAACTTTGATGATGTCAGGTCATCATATTTTTCGGACGAAAGGAACGGAGGACGAGGGCGCAGCGTAGTGGCTGCATTGTACGATTCAGGTTCCGTGCGGGGCAGGGAGCCACCTTCACTCATCCACTCACAAGCTAAGATCAGGGCGAGCCGGCGGGCTGCCTGCAGAACCGCAACAATCAAAGAAAATCGAATTACTTAGTGCGGGATCAGAGCATTTTCGATGCCCGAATATTCGGTAGAATATCTCGTTCCGTTTCTGCCTTTCAACCAATCTTAGCCAATATATATGGAGGTGACCGGCTGCTCAAATTCTCAAACGACAGACCTTGTGCCTCTGGTCTGACTTTTGAGTTTTAGGAGCGATATTTCTTGATACGCGGGTCCTCGATATTCACGGTATGACTGTCAACAAATTGAGGCCACTTTTCTTGAAATTTACTTACAGCACATAAATTCTAATTCGGTAATTATAGACAGACAGGAATTATATCGAAATTTAAATTGAAATTAGCTTTCTGATAAATTGTTTGAAATTTATAGAAAATAAATGCGGGAATTTATTATTAGATGTTGCAAGGAATTTATATCAAATGCTTCTGGTTGAAATTTTCCAGCACATGTATATCTAAATTTATTCGATCTGAATAGTATTTAAAACTAAAACTTAAATTTAAATCATTTCTGGTTAAATTTAAAAGGATTTCAATCCGAATTTCTCCAATATTGTTTGAAGATAAAGAACTTCAATTCGCGGGTATTTTTTTATCTGAAAAAGAATCTAATTTCCAGCATATATATCTAAATTTATTCGATCTGAAAACTAATTAAAATATAGCAAATTTAAAATCGTTTCGGGTTGAAATTTATAGGATTTCAATCCGAATTTCTCCCTATCGAAAACGTTGAAGATAAAGAACTTCAATTCATGGTCTTTTTTTCTGAAAAAAATTCGAAGTCAGATTTTCCGGTTGAAATTTATAGCATTTAAACGCGAATTTCCCAAATGTTGAAAATATTAAATAGAAAAAACTTCGAATCGAGGTCTTTTATCTTCTTTGTAAATCTCGACATCAATGAATGTGGCATCGCAATATTCTGGTTATTATGAGTTTTTCTTTCTTTATATATATATTTTAATTTAAGTTCGTAAATAAAAAACAATGAGTCACCGGACGGCACAGGCAGAGTCAACGGTTAAGTTCTTTATTGATCTTTCCATACGGACTCACAATTAAGTTAAGTGCGACTCCGAATTCCACTGCTCTTCCTGTGCTAGTTTTGTCCTGCATACTTGATTAAAAATCTCTGTTTAGTCATTGCTCATTAAATAAAAGAAACATAAATTGTCCAAGTGAAATCGTTTCTAAATTTCGTAAAAATTCTTATATCGCATGCTTAAAAGCAAGGATAAAAATTTGTGGTAAAAAAAGAACCGCCAGAAGAAAGCCTCACTTGGTGCAGAGGAAAATTGCATGATGCATCAAGTTCGAGTCGGATTTAAGTGTCTGGTTTAATTTTCTTGATCCTTAACCCGTTTTATTGCATTTGGCAATTATTGCTTATTTTTTAAAGTCGCAACTAGTACTTCAATTCATGGTCTTTTTTACGGTAAAGAACTTCAATTCATGGTCTCTGAAAAATAATTAAAGTCAGATTCTTTTCTGAAGTTTAAAAATTTATAGCATTTAAACGCGAATTTCCCCAAATATTGAATATATTAAATAGAAAGAACTTCGAATCGAGGTCTTTTATCTTCTTTGTAAATTTGTTTTAAAAGATTATGGTTATTATAGGAATAAATTTAAATAAAAAAACAGTGAGTCTCGAGCGATAGTAATCCGACTGTGGGTTCAAGTCTGTCGGACGGCAGAGGCGTAGTCAACGGTTAGCTTCTTTATTGATCTTTCCATACGGACTCACATTTAAGTTAAGTGCGACTCCGAATTCAACTGCTCTTCCTCTGCTAGTTTTTGTCCTGCATATGATTAAAAATATATTTCGTCATTATTAATAAATAAAAGAAACATAAAATGAATAAATGAAATTATATTTTAAGTAACATTAATAAATAAAAGAAACATAAATAGTCCAAGTGAAATTGTTTTTAAATTTCAGCTGAAAATTCTTATATCACATGCTTAGAAGTAGGGATGAAATTTGTATTAAAAAAAAGAACCACCAGAAAGAAAGTATTGGTGCAGAGGAAAAATTGCTGATGGGCAGAGTTGAGTCGGATTTAAGTGTCTGGTTTAATTTTCTTGATCCTTAGCCCGTTTTATTGCATTTACGGTATTGTTTATTTTTAGAGTCGCAACTAGTAATTTGCCATGTGCATGCATATTCATGCCGCACGTCCCTTTAAGCCATTTTTTTTAATGTGGCGGATCCTTTTTACCTTTTTCTTGACCTGCCTTTGTCCCTATTCAAGCTTTGAGAACGGTTCGGCGCTTTGAAGAGAGAGTTACGCTTCATTGTTTATATTACTGGAACCTGCCAGGATTTCTCTGTTAGTGCTGTTTTCCTTGCAGGTTCTGTCTGCAAACTTAGCAGATTCTTTCAAGCCTTTTCTTCTTACTTTCTTTGTGCAGCGTGACGAGATCTCCTCTTTTTTCTTTTTCCTTTTGAGAAGGTCGGATTCTTTAGTGAAAGATTTCTCTGTTTTTTCTGTTCGATTTACATACCATGTGTCTTTTTGCCTGTTCTTTAGGAATTCCTTTGCTTTATGATACATATGTTCAGAAATATTTCTTATGGTTGCTACTTTTGAATGGGTTATTTGCGAGAGCAAACCTGAAAGCAAAAAAGTTCATATTGCGAGTTTTCTTTTGGAGAGTTGATGTTGCAGATTTTAAAGAGAGCGTAGAGAGGTCAAACTGTGGATTATTATGAAGTGTGTTATCTCTGCTGATATGCCGTGTGATTTTTTTTAAACAGGTTTAAAGGTGCGTGTTCTGTCCAGGTTTGATTTCAGGTATTTTTGGAAGGGGGTTGTTCTCTGAAGATGCAAGATGGTCGACAAGGAGAGGGGGTCAGCTGGAGGTGCTTTCTGCGCTGGACCTTAGCCAAGACGCAATGGTATCATTTTACACAGCCATCGTAATAGCAGGGATGAGGCTTCTTCACAGATGCGTATGATCTTTTGCATCTCGACCGTCTCAAGCGCTACTGGGACGGATCTACTATTACGATCCGGTTTCTACAGCACCAGGTACACTGCCGCCTAGCTGTTCTGGCTGCAGTGAGTGGCGTAGCTCTTTGTGGAGCTCTGTGGGGACCAGCTATTCTTTGACAAGCGGCGACAAGGAGTGGGTCAGGAAAGTGTCTATGGCATGACACCTAATGCTCATGGTGATCAGCGCTATCATTCGGATTGTCCTTTGGTAACACGGCTGAAGTCCGTGATGACGACTATATGCTTCTTCAGGTTCTGGCTGGGCTTTGGCATCGGCGGCGACTATCCGCTTTCAGCCACGATTATGTCCGAATATGCGAACAAGAGAGACCAGGGGGAGCCTTCATTGCGGCGGTGTTCGCCATGCAGGGATTCGGCATTCTGGCAGGCGGTGCTGTTTCCATCATAGTCGCCGCGGCCTTCAAGAATGCATATCCAGCCCCCACCGTACAGTATAAGTCCGGCTCGCTCACCGCATCCACAGGCGGATTTTGTCTGGAAGATAATATTTCATGTTTGGTGCTGTGCCAGCGCATGACATATTATTGGCGCATGAAGATACCGGAGGCCACTCGATTCACCGCGCTGGTTGCAAAAAATGCCAAGCAGGCCGCAAGTGACATGTCAAGGTACTACATATGGACATTCAAGAAGATCAGGACACAGCGGAAGCCATATAATGGACGACGAGATGAAATTCGGTCTGTTTTCAGAGAATTTCGAAAGCGACACGGTTTGCATCTCCTCGGTACTACAACTACATGGTTTTTCCTAGACATGGCGTTCACAGCCAAAATCTGTTTCAGAACGATATTTTCACTTCCATACAATGGCTGCCTAAACCGATGGCTGATGGTGTGCCCTAGAAAAGTTTTCAAAATTGCAAGGGCACAGTCGCTGATCGCCCTCTGCTCAACTGTTCCGGGCTACTGGTTCACGGTCGCTTTCATAGACCGCATTGGGGCGTTTACCATTCCTTCTGATGGGCTTCTTCTTCACCAAGTGATGCCATGTTTTCCCAGCAATTCCATACGAGCACTGGAAAAACCATAACCATTTAGCTTTCGTAGTTCTCTATTCCTTTGCCTTCTTTTTTCTCCAATTTCGGTCCCAACAGCACCACATTCGTTGTTCCGGCCGAGATATTCCCGGCAGGCTTTGCATTTCGACATGCCACGGGATATCTGCAGCTTGTGGAAAAAACCAGACCATCGTCGGGGCCTTTGGGTTCTTGTACACATCATAATCTAAAACGGACCCGACTAAAGGTTACCCTCCAGGAATCGGAACCAAAAACGCTCTATTAGTGATGGGTGCAGTAAATGCACTGGGCTTCCTTTTTACGTTTTTGGTACACGCAAACTAGAAGAACGAAGTCACTCGAGGAGCTGTCGGGGGAGAACAGAAAGAAGAAGAAATGGACCGTCGAATCCATCGAACCGAACTATGCCCGTGTAGTCACGGTGACATAATCGACATCCGACGCATACCCTTTACTGCCAAAGTGAGGAAAGTGTGTGGAGTGTATTGTTTGATTAAGAAACTAATGATAGGTTCTGCTTTTATTTGGATGGCAGAAAAAGTTGTATAGATTTGTGTTTGTAGATATCGAATTATCTACCTCGACCATTTAAAGTCGATTGTATAGATTTTATCTCTCCTCTATAAGAGCAACTAGTGGATTAATAGAATTTTATTCAATAATCAAGTGAAGAAATTTTTGCTCAACTGGGACAGATTTATTCCCGAGTTATATCGCTGTGATTACTGTGGCCACATTACACTGCCCTAACTAACAACACAGACTTAATATATGGGCCCAACAAATGTCCAGCACCTTTAAAAGCATCTCGACAAAATGAGAACAGCCAAAGAAAACATTATTATTGGAGAGCCGATATTAATAAAACCATACAAATATATACCAATGACCAATAGACCACAAGTACATTTTCGATTGATTCAATTCTTCAAGCGTTCTAATGTTTAATATATGTTAATCGTTTGTCTAATAACACCTGGACAGCATTATTTGTATATTTTAAGTTTTCTCTGTTTTGAGATTATAAGATTATCGTATTTATCTCAAATTAAAAATATGAGAAATTTATATAGGTATTATATTAGATATTATTTTTAGGAATTAAATTGTATTATTAAATCATTTATTTATTACCATTTTTATAGAGATATTTTAATGAGAATTTTCTGTAATATATTATAATAGATATCATTTTTAGGATTTAAGTGTGTTAAGTAAGTTATTCATCTACGACTATTTCCATAAGAGATAGTTGTAAATGATAGCTAATTTCTCATAATTTTTGAATATTTCACATAATTGATGGAATAATCTTATTATTCTAATAGGAAAGTATCACTAGAGGAAATGAATGAAAATTATTTGAAAAATCACAAAACTAAAAAGTAAATTTGATTAAAAACTACTAGATTTTCATAAACTTATTTAAAAAACAATTAAATAAAATTATATTATTTTTAAAATTCAAAATAATATATTAATTTTATTAAACACTTTATTATTAAAAAATATAAAAATATAAAAATTTAATTAAAAAAATATATAATAAATTATTAATTTCACATTAAAATTTGAAGAGGAAACATAAATCATAATAGGTAGTGAATTTACATTAAATTTGAAAGAGGAAACTAGAAGAACATAATAGGTAAGTGAGTTGTAAGAAAATCCGCATTCAATTGGGTTTAGGCTTCAGATAGCTTTCTCATTAAGAACTTCTCTTTGTGATAAATGAGTTCTTTACAATTAGGTAGAAGAAACAAATTAAGCTGAAAGGGATGTCTTAGCTAGTCCCTAAACTCATTGCACAATTACAAAAAATATGTTTAGAAGTTGGCTCATGCCATATCCAAAGGGGACTTGAACAAGAAGCCTCTTAAGATGGCTAGAACTTGTTCCAACATGTTGATATCCCGATCTTTGGTCTTGATTTATGGCTTTGTCTTAGATAACGATGACAGACACGCTTGTAGTTTTACCTAGACAATTGCCCATTATTTCTTTATATTATGGAGTATGAACAATATAAATTATAAGAATTTATAGAAGTGTGTGTTTAATCAATGACATACTCATGTTTTCTCTTTTAGTTTTTTGGACATGTTTATGGAACATAGTTGTAACCCTCTCTTTGTATTTATATATATGGGTTTGTATTTATATATATATGGGTTTGTATTTATATATGAGCTAGTGCAGCTAATGTTTCCTGTTATGTTAGTACAAACAACAATATCTTGATTAAGAGGAATCATTTGAGATATATTTACAATTTATTAGAATGTAATAAAGAAAAAAAATACCATTCCAATTGAATTAGCTTGAGAAATATGTAACTTTAATTTATAAACAAATTAGAACTTAAAATCACATTCCTTCTAAAATATTATGTTACTTTTCCTTTCAAATGTAATGTATGTATTTCATAGGAATATATCAATTTATTATTTAAATGAAATAGTATTTTAAAACAAATTTAAATGAGTTGTAAATAATAGTGATACTTAAATGAAATAATGCTTTTGACAAATATATTAAAGTTTTATGTATTATTAATATTATTATTTTAATGTTGATTATAGTACATTTTTAATATTAATAAATAAAGATAAACATTGAAATTATGAGGTTAAGCATTAATTTAGATTTGAGGATTTTAGTATGATTAATAATTTATTATTATTATTATTTTTTAAATGTGATTTTCACTTTTCCATATTTATAAGTGTGTAATGCAATAAAAAATAGTCTATAAATAAAGAACTAATGTGTATATATACATGCATAGTCGAACTAATAAGCAATGAAGCATTTTCCATATATTTTTAGTGGTGTATTTTCTCAAAAATCAAGTAGAGATTTTTCCCAAAATATGAAAATTTAATTATATAATTTGTAGAGTTGAGCGCTTTAGGAGTTTTTCGGAGTGGCCCGAGATTTATTTAATACATCTAAAATTGCATTTAAACAACAAAAATCACGAGTTTGCTAAAAATTGTATTTTCGTATTTGGCAAAAAAAAGTCATTTTAAGTCTTGTCGTTATATATATATATATATATATATATATATATATATATATATATATATATATATATATATAACTAAAAACACAAAACAATATTTCTTTTAGAAAAAAATATTTTTTGGAATCTTCATATATAGCTCGATAAGTTTGTGTAACTTTATCATTGATGAATCTCTTATTTAAAAATATCATTGAAAATGGAGATAATAATAAGGAGTTGGAACATGAGTTTTTTTGTTATGTGGCTCAAGCGACTAGTTTTTTGCAACCACCCCCTCCACATTTACGAATTTCATTGGTATATCACGGTAAACATGAGACAGAGAGTTACTATGACATGACACGACCTCCCAATTCCGGTTAGGGGGAAGTGGGGCCTATAAACTAACCTAAGCCAGAGCATCCCACCCAGTATAAATCACTGAGAAGCTGGAAACACGAGGTGGTCAATCCCTTAGATGGAACCTTATTTTATGTGAGCAACCTGAACCCCCAATTTCACCCTTGATGCGGTTCCTCTGGTTATGAGCCTATCTTACCTCCATATGTGGTTATGACCTAAAATATTTAGTTTTGAGCATGTAATCCCAAGGTTTGTGACATCTTGTGGGGCCATCATCAGTCTACTTTAGAATTCACTGAGACTTTCTAGAATCATTATTAACATGATGACATCTAAAAATTCAAGTTCGAATAAAAAATTTGGAAACATACTTCTTTGAGAACACATTAGATGTTTGTCTGACAGTGAGCATGTAAGCCTAGGTCATGAATGCATATTTGATCATAATAGCCTAGATTCATTTAAGAGAAATACCAAAAGGCTGTGCCTTCCACATAACCCATGATAACATATTATTATATACATTCATCGATCGATCGATAAGCCCAAATAATTCATATTGATAACCATAGATGGTACACCATATAACCAACATATAACAGGAAAATAACAAACATAGAAACCATGGAAAATCAACCATAGTATCAAACATGATAACTTGATACAAGTATTCATGAATCACCATAGGAAAAATATTTCTTTATTAACATATGAAAATACTAACCAGAGTGGGACTTCCGTATCTGCTGACCATAGGTGGGATGACCAAATATCTCTTTCAGCCAATCACCCCCATGTATTCAACCATGGATGTGGGATCTCATGGAATAAACTAAGACAAACCAACCATGGCTTCTAGAAGCGAAACAACCTCAGCCCTCATTCTGGTGATTCCACCTCTATGGGCGGACATCAACCAACACCGGCAAATATTAGTCTCTACCCAAGCTATCCGAGGATCCCAAGGCTACTAACTCAATCCACAACCTTCCCGAGGATTCGAGCATTTTTCCAACTCGGATGCAGGGACTAGTAACTCTCAAACCCACAGAGACTCCAAGAATTTGTCAAACCTAGGCTCCATGACTAGTAACTCAGCTTCAAGATATTCTAGGGCTTCCAAAATTTGTTCAACCCACAACCATAAAGAGTGGCAGGCATAAATACGAGGATGAAGTGGAAAAATAGAAAACACCATGGCTATCCGGGAAATGGAAAAGGAAAGGATAAAACCATTTTGATCAAAAAAATATCCATGGCAATGAAAACACATAACGAGAAAATCACATGCATATACCATGCATATAGAAATAAACAAAGGAAATCACACATGCATTTTGTTACCTACAAAGCAACCCCGAGATCCAAGCTGTTTTGTGTGCTCCCTTCTTTCCTTTCCTTCTTTCTCCAAATCCAAGTGAATACTAGAATGCTCCCGAGCATGCTCAGATGTTCTAGGGTGTGCGGGAGTGTGAGGATAAAGATAAATTTAAAAAGTGCTCGAAAACTAGATAGACAAGGCGTAATTTTGATCTGGTAAACCTTTTTATCATTGATGCCTTTATTTTCTTCATTTTCATTCATTTTCCCTCTAATTTCCTTAGCATGAAAATTTGTGTCTCTTCACCTTCCTTTTCTCCTATTTTCCTTTATTTTCATAAATAAATGCCTATTAATGCCTCTTTTCCTTTTCCAAATTCCATAGCCATAAATAAACCAAAAGTGACGACCACTAGGATTTTTTTCTCACCATTCGGCTTGGAATATGTGCTTCATGTTCTTGTTCTTATATCTTTTACATGGAAAATCAACCGGGGTTGTTAAAAACCACTCCCCTTGGAGAATACTATATCCTCTCTATGTGAATGACCCATATGACTAACGAGCCATTGAAAACAAACATACTTCCCATGAAGCTTTATAACATAGATTAGCGTGGTATTTACAACACATAGCTAAAAACATAATGATCATCACAGTTCTTAGACTTTATAACACAACTCATTATGATATTTAGAATAAACAAACCACATATATATATACTCATGCACATTTTCTTGACAAAAAATAATCATACTATCTATGAGACTTTATATCCAGAAGCTCAATACAATATTTATAATAATATACATATATACATATTCACATTTTGCTCTAGCCCAGCAAATAAAAAGTCCCGATACACATCAATCAGGAATCCATAGGCTCACACCTCCACTCTCGGATGTAGTACCCAGATTCACCTCCTTCCAGGAAGTCAAAATCGGCCCCCTTAAGAGTCAAACATACATATATGTCCATTGTTATGATCCTTGCCTTTGCTTGTTCTCGGTGAATAGTTACTAGCTCATTGTTCCGGGGCACACTACTAATGTGTTTACAGTTCCTGGCCATTGCTACTATAACCACCCCTCCACTGGCTTGTTCCTTTGGGGTTGTTGGGTAAAATGAGGAGGAATATCTATTAAGACATTGCACAAACCTCCAAACTTCACTTATGGAAGTGGGTCGACAACTAAACACACCAACCATAAAATAACATCCCCATAGGAATTAGTATGAGTTAAGAAAAAACACTCCTGAGTGCCCCTTCCTAAGCTAAATAGTTCTTTCAGACTAGCTCTTAGTCATAGGCATAATACTACATCCGAGGGTGTTGTAGCCTCGTCACATGGATAACTAACGTATCTAAGAGCGGCTAACAGTCCCAATTTCTCGAGTTCTAATCATGTGACTCGAGATCGAGCCACCTTTGAGAGCTAGCCTCTAGACCACTACCGAACTTGATGAGACTTTTTCGAAACAATAAATGACCTGAACAAAGCATTTAACAAAAAAATGATCAGGAATTTACCTAACCAAAGCCCTAACCATGGCAGTGTTCATGACATGTTGAAGATGTAATCTACGATTCATGAATGCATATGAACATAGGGATTTAATACTTATCGATAATCATCAAGAAGATCTAATGTCCTATCAGTATGTAGGTTTCAATAGCTGTGTGTTAACTCATCCATGCTTATTCATCATTTAATCAAATGTAGCATAAGAGAATATGTTGGGAAAAATCTTGAGAGTGAATGGTATTTAGGACTTCTCAACAATTTTTACTTTTTTCTTACTTAAAAAGCACATACGACTTTCACAGAAGCCAACCACGTGGATATACTTAATAAAACATGCGTATGTCCAGCAATCTTATTGTGTAAATAATTCTTCACTTATATCATTCCATCATTCATTCATTAGATGTTCAATAAACAGTAAGCATGTGCAGTAATAACAGAATAAACCATCACACATAAGCAACACACATGAACACCAGGATTTTAGGTGGAAACCCAAGTTGGGAGAAAACCACCGCTGCCGTTGTCTCAACCTTCAATATTTTATTATAGAGAAAACCTCTTACAACCATGTACTGGTGCAGACTCATACCCACATATGAGCACCCTGCTGAAGAAGCTACAGCCTTCTCTCATTTACCGGCCTCTCCACAGAGAGAGCTACAACCCCCTACTCTAGATTTACCAACCTCACGGAGAGGAGGCCACAACCCCATCAACCTTCAGCACCTTTGTGGACCACGTTTCATCAACTTTCACACTGGATCCAACCCACACAATTAAGCTCAAGGAACATTCATCAAACCAACAAATTTCTCTATAGTAGCATAATCAATATTCGAACAACCCAGATCATCATTGACAGATAGCAGTAAAATAGCAGAACTGATCAGACATTTCTTTCCACACACTTCAACAAACCCTAGATTACATATGCGCTTTTTATTCACTGATCCTGCGTATATACGCGCTTTCACAAATACAAACCCGCGTATACATCTGCACACATTTCAAAGCTGACTTCAATTCCCATACGCACTTTCGCTGAATACAAGCCGCGTATATACGCGCTTTCTCCTCGACGAACCTGCATATAGATCTTCAGACATTTTAGGGCAGTGCAGCTCTCCAAAACAGATAAACACCTCAGATATTCATTCTTTACTTCAGTACAGATTCACCAGATCACAGATCTAATCATTCCATAAACAGATCCAGAAGATACATATACATTTCAGATCTAGAGATCCCTCTTTATCATTTTCTTCTAAGGTGCATCATAGATTTAGATCTATCATCAAATTGTTACCCTTTCTAAACAAATATACTTCAGAGTGAAGTGTTCATTCACAACCCTTCTATGTTCTTCATGATTGAACCAGGAATTAATCGTCATTTGATCTAAAGATCTTGATCAATCATCATATTCATAGGTGCGCCATAGATTCAGATATATCAGAGTTTATTCATACAGATATCTCTAAAAGAGATTCATTTTTTTTTTTTATCGACCCTTTCACTCGCCCACATTCTTCATAATTCTCATCACTTTATATAGATGTTTCCTTTAGTAAAACCATGAGTCAAAACCACGAACCGCTAATGGTATTCCTGGATGGGGTCACAATAGATAATCCAGCATATTAAAAATTGAGCCAATTTAAATTGCAAACCCCAACCTTCGTTCTTCCATGCATGAATCGTCCCAAAGATAGTCTTTTATCTCCGCCATATAATATTATAACTATAACCCCAATGGTTATTTTAAAACTTTACACTGCCCCCTGTAACATTACTTTTAATCATATTTCAATAAACTTTTAACCCGAACTTCAATCTTCAAACAAACTGGATTTCATTCTCTGACCCCGGGCCCACATCGCAGTTGGTCATTTGCGATGAGCAATATTGGCAGATCAAACAAAGTGCGATGGTGCGATATGCGATGGCGCGATGATCGCACATCGAAAACAACGGAACTTGCGATGGCAGAGATATCAAATATGTGATATTGCGATATTGCGATATCGCGATAGTGCGATGATCGCACATTGCAAAATTCCACATCAACAAGACATTTAAACTTCAAAGCTTGCGATCTTGCGATTTGCGCTAAAGTGGTGGGGACCACTTGTCCACCCTTTTCAGAAACTTTAAGTCTTTCCGCTGTTTTAATCAATTTTCTTCATACTTGGTTGTTGAAGGCTTTGAAAGCTCGAAATGACTATCTTTAAATAAACTCTGCTCCTCCGTAGTCTGGAACTACGAATGTCTTCATTCCTTCTGCAAAAAGATTTCGCCCATAAAAAAAATTTCTCCTCTGCAATACTTAGCTGCGGCCCATGACAATTCATTCATCCTTACATTTCTCCCATCCTTCTTGAATGCGAGTTGTTGTTCACCAAAAATCGGCTGCGCCTTTTTACTCTTTTCTTCCATTCTGTCTCTGCTCCTTCTGATCTTCCTCTGTTAGCCTTTGCCAACAATCTCCTCCTTAAACAACACACTGCACCATTGTGGATTTACTTCATTAATAAGTAGGATTCTATCAAGCACAACTTCATCAAATAGATTGCCATCAACTTTATCAAGTAGGTTGCCATTTTCATCAAGTAGGTTGCCATCAAGGACAACACATTGCATCATATTGCCAACAATCTCCCCCTTTGGACTTGATGGCAACCATGATGGTGTTGGATCACCACAATAGATAGATACATCAAATACCATGATACTCTCCCCCTATTCAAACACCATGATAATCTCCCCCTTTGACATCAAGGGCAAAGGGCGGATCAAAACCAAAACAAGGTTTTTCTTCACATGTAGAAAGAAGAGCTCTTGTAGATCTGATGTGTACTGAAGGTACCATGCTTCCCCTGAGTTCATGTTGAATTTTCAAGCATAATCTTCAATGAATTACGCGACTCTATGACCTTTCCTATCACCAAGGACTTATACTTACATCAAGGATCCAACCAAGTGGATTTACATATATGACTCAACTACCCAACCAAGTGGGTTTACAAATTTTAACAAGCTCTTACAAGACTGAATATAACAATTTACATCATAGGTCTCATCATGACCCTTTTCATCAAAATACAGAAATGACTTATTCAATCAAGACCAAAGAATCTCAAGCATGAGATCAGGCCACAACAAATAATTAGAATGCCAAGAATGCATCCTTTCCTTATGACCAAAGCTCCCCCTTAGCTTGTGCATCCTGAACACTTTCAACAGCAAATCGTTAAGGCATATTTATCCAATATCAGAGAATGAAACAGAAATACGAGAGTTAAAACATCACCAGAGAAACCAAACAGCACTGCAACTATGTTTTCAGATGTCATCCAATAATTGTAGCATAAGCACGTCAGTAACCAAGCCTTCCAACTAATGTTTAACCCTTCGGACTTTATAAAATATCCAACGCTTTTAAACAAATTAACCTTTGATCCGGGGGCCCATAAATATAATCAAGTCCGCTTTCCAGATCGACGGTATATATCGCTTTTAGCCATATTTAATTTAAACCATCTAGGTTGAGCCCGCAAACATTAAAGTGAAAAGGACCAATTAAAATAATTCGAACTGGGCCCACATATATGATCAGTGACCCAATCATATTTCCGCTCGTACCTTGGTTAATCTTCACGCCTTTTCATTATCGTCTGTGCTTCTTCATCAAGTGATCGCCATCCGATGGCTTCTTTTTAGATTGACGACGCAAAAGCAATTTCGCTCGCCGTCCTGGGTCGATTGTTAACGTGCGAAGGACTATCGTTATCGTGCGCTTGGAGGTTTTGTAGGGACGCGTGTCAAAACCTCTATGGATTCGCTGCCAATCCACAAAATACCACGTATCAACGAAAGGTGGTGCGAAGAATCCCACGGTTTCGCTTCAACCCACCATCACCGTTCCTCTTGGTCACGGTTCCGTTCTCCATTCCAGGTTTTGTTTGCGTGTATATATGCGAATTCTGCCCTTTATGTGTAATTAACCAACTGCTCCATATCTAAAGAAAAACTTTGATTTAAGTATTCTTCCTCCGGTTATATATATATATATATATATATATATATATATATATATAATGTGTCTTGTATATACAGAGCGCGTCTGAGGCACACTGTATCGTCAACCCGATAACGTATACAACAGCACGAATCTATCTGTTCTTACCACTGCATCTTTAGACCTTCCATACTCTCAGTCACCGAGGTTCATATCATATATTCAACGACTATATATATAACTCCACTGTAACTCGCGTGTATACACGGCTTTAGTTCATAGAACCCGCGTATGGAAAGTGAAACATTGAAAACTTCACATTCCTTCATCTCCCCCTGAATTTGTACCACCTGTACCTGTCTTCTTCACATCAGATGCTTTGTCAGAAATAAACATAACCAGAATAACCAAAACCATCATGGGAATCACCATACATCGCTCCCCCTGTGACGATACATTACTAATCCCTATAATGTATCTCACATCACTCCTGCAATCATTAAGAGAAGTAAGCTTTAGAAGTGGATGACTGCAGTAGGGTCAATATTCCCTACGTTTCTGACCGGTCCTCCTTCTTTTTCCAACTTTGCTTGAACTTTCTTATTGTGTGCTGGAAGTTCTCCAATTTTTCAGATCTATTCATCCTGCATTCTTTTTCTACATGTCCATACTTATTACAAGTATAGCATCTTATGTGACCAAAAAAGTAAGCATAAGGATCATAATGTGTTGCTCTATTCTTCCTTCTATTGCAATCAGCTGCTTTATGACCATACTTGCTGCATGAAAAACAATATCCCTTGAAGAAACCAGAGTACCTTTCAGTGTAGAATATGTTTGTTTGTGATTGAAACAATTTACTTCTGCAATTGGCTGCAACATGCCCATAATTATGACATTTAAAGCATTCAACATTATTGAATGATTTCTTTTGAGTGTTCATGATTTTCGGTTGACTTCTTGTTTCTTTCAACTCTTCTGGTTTTGCATTGACATCCTTTGAATCTTTAGCACTTCCTTGTGAACTAGATTCTCCTTTAACAGTTTCATGAAAACCAAGACCAAGTTTAATAGTAGGAGACCTTTGATTACTAAGAATATTGTCCAGAATCTTAGTACTATCTTGAAAGCTCAAGAGTTTATCCTTTTCTTCTAATTTACTTTTGAAAATGTTTACCTCAACCTCCAATTTTTGGCATTGCTTCTTCATGTTTTCTTCGACCCTTTTTCCTTCTTCTACTTGATCATTTAATTTTAAGATTTCTTCCTTCAACCAATTTTCTTGATATTCACATGTTTGTAGCAGTTCTTCATTCTTCTTATTTGATTTTTCCAGATCTTCTTTGAGAGAGATGATTTCTGCTTCAAGTCCTTCCTTTTCAAATGGTAGGGGTTCTTCATTCTTTTTATTTGATTTTTCCAGATCTTCTTTGAGAGAGATGATTTCTGCTTCAAGTCTTTCACTTTGATTGGTTGCATTAACATACAACTTTTGATACTTGTCGATCTGTCCATTCAGTATTTCTTTTTGTTCATTCATTTTAGAGATCATATCTTTGTAGATAGATTCTCTCTTATGAAATTGATTCCAATCATTGCTTTCATCATTAATATTGAGATTTGCTTCTAGACTTATATTGTTACTTTCACTATCTTCACCATTGCATGCACAAGAAAGTGAATCACAAGAACAACAATCAGTACCTGTTTCATCTTCTCCATTTTCTATTGCACATGTTTTCTAAGGTATCTCCTTTCTTTGAGTAGCTTTCTTCTTTTGATTCTTTTCCATGAGCACTTGTAGATCTTGGTCAGAATTTTCTTCATCCTCATCATTCTCTTCATTTGTATAATAACTCTTTCTCTTTTCAAGTTGTTTCTCTTTTTCATGATTTTCTTCATAAGGAAATTTAGCAGCATAATGACCAATTCTCCCACAAGTAAAACACTTGAAGGGTAGCTTACCTTTGAATCTTCCAGTACCTGGTCGGAGTCTTCTTACAAAATTTTCTTCTTCTTCTTTTGATATATAACTTGATTCCCTGACATATTCCTTTTCTTTTCCTTTTGAACACGCCTTAAAAGAAGCTTCTTTGATTTGAGGGGGACCTCCTTGTCTCATTTCATAAGCAGTCAGAACACCATGTAGTTGAACAATAGTAAGAGTTTGCAGATCTTGCCTTTCTTCAATAGTTGATACTTTTGACTCAAATCTTGAAGTCAAAGATCTTAAGACTTTTTCCACAAGAGTAGTATCGGTTATGGTTTCACCCAAACTTCTCATACGATTTACAATATCATCTAGACGTAAAAAGAAATTGGCAATACTCTCATCACTATGCATCCTTAAATTTTCATATTCAATTCTGAGAGTTTGGAGTTTTGCACTTTTTACCTTTGTATCTCCTTCATAGCTCAGAATGATTTTGTCCCATATTTATTTTGATGAATTTAGCTTCATCACTTTAGCAAATTCTGGTTCAGACATGCTTCCTAATAAGACATTGACTGCTTTCGCATTGATTTCATATTTCTTCCTTTCTGTTGCATCAGTAGGAATACTTGTCGGATACTGATAACCTCCTTCCACGATTGCCCATACTTCTGCACCAAGACTTTGCAGATATGATTTTGTTCGTATCTTCTAGAATAACAGATTATTTCCATTGAATAGAGGTGGCCTTATAGAAATTATGCCTTCATGACTTCCCATTGCGAAGAATCTCCTTCAAGCGATCAAGCTTCTGCAGAAGGACCTGCTCCGATACCAATTTTTGGGAAAAATACTGAGAGGGGGGGGGGGGTGAATCAGTATTTAGGACTTACTCAACAATTTTTACTTTTTCTTACTTCAAAAACACATACGCGACTTTCCTGAAGCCAACACGCGGATATACTTAATAAAACATGAGTATGTCCAGAAATCTTATTGTGTAAATAATTCTTCACTTATAGCATTCCATCATTCATTCATAAGATGTTCAATAAACAGTAAGCATGTGCAGTAATAACAGAATAAACCATCACACATAAGCAACACACATGAACCCCAGGATTTTAGGTGGAAACCCAAGTTGGGAGAAAACCACCGCTGTCGTTGTCTCAGCCTTCAATATTTTATTATAGAGAAAACCTCTCACAACCATGTACTAGCACAGACTCATACCAGCACGCAGGCACCCACCTGCAGAAGGCTACAACCTTCTCTCGTTTACCAGCCTCTCCTGGAAGGGAGCTACAACCCCCTGCTCTCGTTTACCAGCCTCTCCTGGAAGGGAGCTACACCCCCCTGACTGAAGGCTTCAAACTTCAGCACCTTTGTGGACCACGTTTCATAAATTTTCATACTGGATCCAACCCACACAATTAAGCTTAAGGAACATTCATCAAACCAACAAATTTCTCTATAGCAGCATAATCAATATTCGAACAACCCAGATCATCATTGACAGATAGCAGTAAAATAGCAGAACTGATTAGACATTTATTTCCACACACTTCAGCAAACCCTAGATTACATACGCGCTTTTTCTTCACTGATCCTGCGTATATATGCGCTTTCACAAATACCAACCCGTGTATACATCTGCACACATTTTAAGCTGACTTCAATTCCCATACGCACTTTTCCTGAATACAAGCCGCGTATATACGCGCTTTCTCCTCGACGAACCTGCGTATAGATCTTCAGACATTTTAGGGCAGTGCAGCTCTCCAGAACAGATAAACACCTCAGATCTTCAGTCTTTACTTCAGCACAGATTCACCAGATCACAGATCTAATCATTCCATAAACAGATCTAGAAGATACATATACATTTCAGATCTAGAGATCCCTCTGTATCATTTTCTTCTTAGGTGCATCATAGATTCAGATCTATCATCAAATTGTTACCCTTTCCAAACAGATATACTTCAGAGTGAAGTATTCATTCACAACCCTTCTATGTTCTTCATGATTGAACCAGGAATTAATCGTCATCTGATCTAAAGATCTTGATCAATCATCATATTCACAGGTGCGCCATAGATTCAGATATATCAGAGTTTATTCATACAGATATCTCTAAAAGAGATTCGTTTTTTTTTTATCGACCCTTTCACCCGCCCACATTCTTCATAATTCTCATCACTTTATATAGATGTTGCCTTTAGTAAAACCATGAGTCAAAACCATGAACCGCTAATGGTATTCCTGGACGGGGTCACAATAGATAATCCAGCATATTAAAAATCGAGCCAATTTAAATTGCAAACCCCAACCTTCATTCTTCCATGCATGAATCGTCCCAAAGATAATATTTTATCTCCGCCATATAATATTATAACTATAACCCCAATGGTTATTTTAAAACTTTACACTGCCCCCCGTAACATTACTTTTAATCATATTTCAATAAACTTTTAACCCGAACTTCAATCTTCAAACAAACTGGATTTCATTCTCTGACCCCGGGCCCACATCGCAGTTGGCCATTTGCGATGAGCGATATTGGCAGATCAAACAAAGTGCGATGGTGCGATATGCGATGGCGCGATGATCACACATCGCAAACAACGGAACTTGCGATGGCAGAGATATAAAATATGCGATATTGCGATATTGCGATATCGCGATAGCGCGATGATCGCACATCGCAAACTTCCACATCAACAAGACATTTAAACTTCAAAACTTGCGATCTTGCGATTTGCGCTAAAGTGGTGGGGACCACTTGTCCACCCTTTTCAGAAACTTTAAGTCTTTCCGCTGTTTTAATCAATTTTCTTCATACTTGGTTGTTGAAGGCTTTGAAAGCTCGAAATGACTATCTTTAAATAAACTCTGCTCCTCCGTAGTCTGGAACTACGAATGTCTTCATTCCTTCTGCAAAAATACTTCGCCCATAACAAAAATTTCTCCTCTGCAATACTTAGTTGCGGCCCATGAAAATTCATTCATCCTTACATTTCTCCCATCCCTCTTGAATGCGAGTTGCTGTTCACCAAAAATCTGTTGTGCCTTTTTACTCTTTTCTCCCATTTTGTCTCTGCTCCTTCTGATCTTCCTCTATTAGCCTTTGCCAACAATCTCCTCCTTAAACAACACACTGCACCATTGTGAATTTACTTCATTAATAAGTAGGATTCTATCAAGCACAACTTCATCAAATAGATTGCCATCAACTTTATCAAGTAGGTTTCCATTTTCATCAAGTAGGTTGCCATCAAGGAGAACACATTGCATCATATTTCCAACA